>CM053595.1:2348541-2369199 GCA_028646575.1 Pseudocheirus occidentalis | reverse complement strand
TTCTCTTCAGAATGCCTTTGAGATTCTTTTTCCATCTGGGAAATTCGACTTTTTAAGGCTTTCTTATCCTCATTGGCTTTCTGGGCCTCTTTTGCCATTTGATTAATCTATTTTTTAAAGTGTTGTTTTCTTCAGTCAGGTTGTTGACTCTCTTTTCATGACTTTCTCTCATCATTCTCATTTCTCTTCCCAAGTTTCCCTCCACTTCTCTCATTTGTTTTTCAGAGTCCTTTTTCAGATTATCTACAACTTCTAGGCATTCTTCACGTGTCTTGGAAGCGTTTGGTGTGGGAGTTCTGCCTGGGCTGTCTTCCTCCCGTTCCACGCTTTGATCTTCTTTGTCCACAACAAAGGACTCTATAGTCTTATTGCTGTTCTTACTTTGCTTCCTCTTCCTCATGTTGGCCAGTCAACTAATAGTTTTTTTTAGGTCTGTGAAACTCTACTTCCAGGGGGGGAAGCTCTGTTCCAAATCGCAGGGGTTTTCCCAGCTGCCGGAGTTATTAGGGGGGTGTTGCAGCCCCCCCAGCTTTGACTTGTTGAAAGCGCACCCCGGGACCGCCACCCAACATCATGATCTGCATCCAGGCCGCTCAACGCAATAGCGCTTGGCCCTGATCATTCTATTCAGCCCCCCTGCGGAGTCCGCAGGCCAGGGGCTCTGAAGCAGCGTGGTGGGGGCCGCCGCCGGTTCCAGCAGTTCCCTTTCCCCACTGCTTCCTTGCCCCGGGGGCAGATTGGCCGAACTGCTTTTCCTCCCCCAAATTAATTATCAAAGTTTCACTTTCACTTTTACTGACCATCTAATCCTGATTTGCTGGATGTGAAGATTCCCTCAGGTTCGATAGATCTTCTCTGACGTAGACTCAAGCTGTGTCTTGGGAGGCTCGGCTCCTCCCAGCTGCCCTGGGTCCTGGACTGGCCCTGGCTGTGGTTTGGGGCTGGGCTGATCTCTGCTCCAGCAGGAGCTGCCCCTCTCCCGTCCCCGTTCCTGAAGCCTTGGCAGATGCGGAGGTGCTGGAGGCTGTAGATCCTCTCCTCTGAAGACTGGCTGCAGCGCGGCTCGGCTCAGCTCAGCCCAGCTCCTTCCCACCTCCCCGGGCCTGGGCTTGGTCTTGGCTTCAGCCTGGGCCAGCCTCTGCTCTCGACCCTGACAAGCTTCCTTCAGCAGGAGATGTGTTTTCTGTATTTTTGTGAGTCTGAGAGTCCTAGACTTTGTCTAGGCTCATATTTTATGGGTGTTTAGGGTGGAGGTGTGGGAGCTGTGGGTCCTTGCTGCTTCTATGACACCGTCTTGACTCTGCGCCCCCTGCCTCTGTGTTTCTTGAAGTTTCTATGGTGGCTGTGAAGGCAGTACTGCTACGAAGTTAAGAAATGCCCTACAACTAATGTTATCACTGTTATTAGCTTAACATGAAGGCCAGTGGAGTGAGTGATGCTCTTTCATGCGCTGGGCCCATAAGCAGGAAAAACCCACCAGAAGAAGTCAGAAATAAATAACCCCAGCTTTTGTCAATGCTTTAGTTAAGATGGTGTTAACTATTAAAACAAGCAAGCCCCGAGGAAGCAGGAGATGAACTGAAGACATGCACACTTTCATCATGTACTAATAACAAAATTAAAGAAATATAAGGAGGCAAAGAAGGAGAAAGGCTAAAAACAAAATAATTTATTATTAATTGAAAATTTCAATTCAAATATTTGAAACCAAAGAAATTAATACTAAGAACTTCTGAAGGAGAAAGAAATGTAAAAATTTTAGCAGCCCAGTGAAATGACAATACATATTGTATAAATATAAAAGAAAAATCACGCATTATCAATATAATGATAAAACAGTTACATTAAAGGAAGTGATTGAAATTTGAGCTTCCCTTCAAAGTTCTGTAGCCCACATAAGCTCTGAGAATCCCCATCCCAGCTCCCACTCTTAAGGATGAGGGTCAGGTTATGCAACAAGGTCACATTTCTCACTCAGGTTTCTAGTGGTACTCAGATGATTCAGGGATGATGATCAGGAATGTTTTCTAATGCTATTAGCTCAAGGCTTCATGAGTGTTCTGCCCCCCTTCCCACAAATATGTTCCCCTATCAGTTGAGAATTATTTAGCTAACCAGCCTTCAGCACCATTTAAAAGGGTTGTTTACCAAGGCAGTATGGTAATAACATTTGGTACAAATCATTAGCACATTCTTCTCCAAAGTCTGTGACACCCTTTCACATAAGCATATGCAAAGTCCAGAGGAAAGTTGGGTCAAGCTTAGAAAACACATTTAAGGAATACTTACCTCAGAGGTCCTGATTATTGGATGTCCTTTTCTCCTATCTGTGTGGTGCTCAATAATTTCCTTTGGACACTTTGTAGTTTCTTTGTTGGGCTTGTGGAGAAGATATATTTCTGGTCCACCCTTGGCTCTCAGTACAGACATTACTGAGAGCTGGTCAGTAAGTGCCCTTAGGATATAGATGGGAAAATTGGAAGTTAAAGATCCTCTAGACTCTGCAAAACTCTGAAAATCCAATTCTGGACACACTATGTGTATATGTGTTGGGAGGGGAATGAAGGATATCTGGCCAACAATGAAGGTATGCCTTTTTTTCTCCTTCAGCAATGTGCTGGAATGCTACACTTGCTTCGTCTTACTCAACTTCTTGAATGACTGATTCTCTTGCTTGTTAACTAACTTCCAGCTGATCCTTGTAGCATGACCAGGCTTCCTCTACCTGTCCAAATATCATTCTTCAAATACCATCATTGAACATCAAATGTCACTACAGTTCAAAGGATTTTCCACACTGACTCTAAAGCCTGTAATCAATTGGTTGAGTATTTTATGACTTACTTCAAGTGGAGTAGGGTGACTTAAGTAAATATCAACTTACAACTGGTAAGTAGCAAGGCCAGATGTGGTTCATAATGATTGTCTCACATACTTCCTAGTGACCAATTATCTTCTAGCAAAACACTTTCTTAGCCTCCTCTAGATCTGATCAGAACTTTCTTCACTCTAGGCATAGTATATCAGTTACTACAATTACTCATTACATGTTTATGCATTTTATACAAATCATTCAGAGTTTATGGCATTTCAAAAGCCAAGAGAATAAGCCAATAAACATTGATTAAGTGCTTACGATGTGGTCGACAGTGTTACTAATGTTCTAAATACTTAAAGAAAACACTACATTGATTGAAGAGTAAAAAGAGAATGCTAAAATTTCCCAAGTATGTAAAGAACAATTGATTATTGATTGGGTAAGTAACTGTTGAACATGTTTCCCCAGAGTATCATGTCATTTTATGGGTTATCATAAAGTCCCTTGATTCAGTTCCACACTCATGGCTTATTCATGTACTATAAATAGATGTAATGAGTCCAAATATAGTGCCAGTGTTAGAAGTCTAAATAGAAAATTGTTCTCTATCAAACATGCAAAAATATCTAACATAAAGAAAATTTGATATAAAATATTATACTTTTCAAGTGGAAAAACCCATTATGGTTCACCCTACCTTAAATCCAAAGCCATCACTCTTAAACAGAACTAAATATGGTTTCCAAATGAAACACAGACTATAATAAAAATATCAATCGGAATTTCTGTATCACTCTCCCACCCAAAATACACACACACACACACACACACACACACGCACACGCACACAAGAACTCTTTCATTAAATGGAGTCTTTCTCGAGTGATATAAAATGCCATTTGTATGTGATAAGTGTATAATTTTTAATATATGCCAAGGAAATATAGAGCCTGAGGTCTCTGAATTGGAATTCAAAAATCCCATTTAATATACAGTTGAAGACAACACCTGCAAATACTTTGTTTTCCTCCAGGCAAGACATATCAAGTATAAAGGTAGGAAGGAGAAGACTCTGGCTGAATACATTTACTGGCATCCTGAAATCAAAGCTGAATGAGAAGAACATATTGAATCAATTGACACCTAGATAGTATCAACCTTAATGTATGCCTTTGGAACCGGGAAATGAATAATAACAAATTTGGAAAATGTCTTCACAAAAATTCATAAAATATTAATGAAATTTAAGATTCTGTTTCCCAAAGGCAGACACAGAAAGGTTAAATTTTTCCCATCACAACAGAGAAGAAATAACAACAGCCATTTTTAGAGTGTATTATAAATGGATCAAAAATTAAAGAAAACCATTATTTTGAACAAGAAAATTTCACTTCACTAAGCAAAAGCAAGAATGGAAAACGGGTCCATACCATTGGGCAAGTGGTTTTCTCTGGGGAAAGGTTGTTAAATGTCTTATGTCCAAGAGTGGGCTCTCTTGGCACTCACAGATAATAACAATGTGAATTCAGCCAAGACTTTGTCAGTCAGGAAGTGTTGAACAAATAAGTGATGTGAGTTGATTTATAAATGTGATAGTGTTTATGATAGCAATTCAGAATTGGACCATTCCCCCCAGAAGTTTATCTTTAAGGAATCCATACCTATTGATCAATGGAGATTATGTAATAAAATTGTGGGAAGTGCCACATGTCACTACAAGTTGCCCAAATTTGTTATCTACTCATATCTAGGGGGGGAAATTATTACGTGGTTAGAACTATATACTAGATGCTCTCTCTCTTCTTTAATCTTAAAAATGACAACTCACCAATTTACAAATTCCAAATATCCTTGAGAATCCAGGATGTTATTTGTGCTAGAATCATAACATTGTCATAGACAGAGCCATTGCCCACCTCTATGGGGCAAAATATTTAATCTCTAAAACTGAAGTGCAGCCAATTAATATATTTCACCATACAGAATTTTGTCATCTCCAAAATACACAGAATAAAAAGCTTGCAAAATATACAGCCCGATTGGAAAACATTAAAACTGTACAGAAATAAGATGACAATGTCATGCTAGTTACTCCTAGAGTTCTCTCAAAAATGTTTTCAATGAATCTCCAGAAGATGGTCTTATATTACAATATCCATATTCAATTAGAAAATCTACTCATTTTGTCTACCTGCAGAATAGCCTGCAGAACATTGCATGTATAAGAATAATGCTAGAGAGCGATTTGTCCTTGAACCATTGCAATCTGAAACTTTTAACAAAAGACCATGAGATAATAACTGTTACTCATAGAGTGCTTTCAGTTTTGCAATGTACTTTACATATGCTATTTTATTTGACCTTCCTAACAAGTTTATACATATTGCACATAAAAGAGGAAATTCAGAAACACAGAGGCTAAATGATTTGCAAGGTCACACAGTTTGTGCATAGCTGAGACACATTTTGAATTCAGGTCTTCAAGACCAGTGCTTTACTCACTACTACATCGTACTCTCTCAGTGACGGTGATGATGTTCAAACTCCTATGAATGGAGGAAGTTAAAATTCTTAAAGTTTAGGTCATGAAGGGGCTATCCTAAAGCCCAGGACTGGACTCAGGCAGATCTGAGTTCAGATCCTACCTTAAGATACTTATTAGTAGTGTGACCCTGGGCAAATCATTTATCTCTCTTGGCCTCAGTTTTCCTCATCTGTAAAATGAGCTAGAGAAGAAAATGACAAACCACTCTATTAGCATTGCCAGGAAAACCCCAAATGGGGTCATGAAGAGTCAGACGTGAGTGAAATGACTGAATAACAATGGCAGATATCCAGGAAGAAAGGAATGAAGATTCTGACATTAATTTCAACAACCATTATGCCATTTCAAGGTCCATATTAAGGACTGAAACTAAAATGATGGCAGGTGATACTACTGTCAGCTCCTTAGGGAGCTGGAGATGGTAGCAATACCTATAATCACTGCTGTTAGGAAAGACTGACGTTGGTGGGATGCTTGAATTCAGAAGTTCTGAAGACAGGCTAACACAGGTTTTCCATCACCAATAGAGTGAGCCCCTGGCAGTGAGGGGCCAGTCCAAGGAGGGGAGAGACAACCCAGCTTGGAAATGGAGTATGTCAAAGCTTCTGAGTCACTCAGTAGTAGAGTCAGGCCAGCCAGTAGACTTACTGCCTATGCAAGATAAGGAGAATTAGTCACGATAAATGGACGGATGGTCTAGATAAACAGAGATGGATGAGATAGACTTAGTTAGATATGGATACATAGATGGTGTCACTAAGAATGTCACTAACAATAAAAATAAAGATAGAGACATAGATAGATGACAGAGAGAGATGGGTGAAGATAGGTAGACACAGATATAGAGAGATAAATAAATAGACATATATGATGATAGAGATGAATTGAGATAGGTAATAAACAAATAAACAAGAAGATAGGCGGATGAATGGAGGAAAAATAAAATCAAGCAAACTCTCTGGAGACAGTGTTTCATGGAGAATTGGTCAGCTTGCTTTATGGAGGTGTTTTATGCTTTTCTTAACGCAAACCTAACTGATTTTTATTTACACTTTGTTTGTTTACCAAGTACTTTCCAACAACAATCCCCATGAAGCATTAATGTATTATTAATCCCCTTTTATAGATGAGAAAACTGTGCTCTAAAAGGTGAAGAGCTTTGTGTACTATGATACGTGAATTCAATGGTAAAAGAAGGGCTCAGACAGGACTTCTGATTTCCTGTATGAGCTCCTCCCTCTCTGCTTCTCCATCTTCTCATTCATCTCATCTATTTACATTTCATATTCTGTTTTGCCTCTATACTGATGTAACATTATGAATTGACATCCAGGAAACCTGACAAAGGACCTCATAATCTAAAGGCAAACTCAGCAGCAAATTGCACTGTGTTTTCTTTAAATGAGAAGGCCTAGAAAATCCAGCCATATTTATCTCAAGCCATTCTAGGCTTTCTTCTTACTCATTTTTTCCTTCTCTTCTTACCCTGTCAACAATGGAAACTTCTTTATAGAAAAATGACCTTTTAGAGAACTAGAGATTAATGTAATTTTAATTTTCCATTTTTGCTTTGGTTTCTGTAGTCAGAGAATTCCTCATCTAGTGGCCAGCAAACAGTGACCAACTGTTGGTCAATGACCAATTGACTTGTTATATTCATTTCATTTGATTTTCTTTTCCCTTCCTCAACTGACAAAATAATTTTGAAAAATATTTCACTGTCAACCATAAGGACCTGATGATATTGAATTTGTGATCATGTTATCTATTGTCATCTATCAAACGTGTATTGATTACGTACCATTGATGAGCAAAGCACTCACTGAGGAACAATGAGGAGACAGGAAGAAGAATCAGATGTAGATCCTGCCCCAGGTCAAATGTAGCATCTAGTTGAGAATGAGAATAATGCAAAGTCATGGAATGAGAGAAACCAACATACTCAAGTATCAAGAGTACTGATTTTGGAGCCAGGAGACTGAGAATAGACCCTGGCATGAAGTAACTGTGAATTCGTCAAATCACTTGGCCACTATGGACCTTCATATCTTCCTCTTTAAGGAGAATTAGAGTCAATTCATCTCAGTCAATGTTTAGTAAACACATACTTTGTATTCCAAGATTCCATTTAGCTCTAAGAATTTATGCCCTGGTAAATCTTAAGTCTCTCCAATTCTGACATTCTGCTGTTTTTGATTCTTACGTCCCTTCTAGTTCTAGCATTTCATGTAGTAAGGTTCTATGACTCTATGACACTTCCCTCGCCCTACACAGAAATCTTGTCACTACACAGAAGTCTTTTATCAGAGGCATTGTTGCATGGTGGCAAGAACATTGGATTTAGCTTCTCATGTCCAAATAGCAGTTATATAGCTTACTAACCCTATGGCCATGGATAAGTCGCATATGGTCACTGGGTCTCAGATATATCATATCATTTGTAGTTCTGAAATATCATGCCACAATATTTCTATGATTCTAATGTTCTTTCTAACTCTTACATTTCAATATTCTATGCTAGTGGTTCAGTGAGTAATATGAGTTACGGTTCTAGTTCTTTAAAGAGGTAGAATCACTGTGATATTATATCAATTTTCCTGCAGGATGAAGCCTTGAAGGACAGGCTGATTTTTAGATACACATTGAGGAATAGGTTATGGCACTCCCAATATGATAAGACTCTGCACTAAAGAATACAGTCATCTATGGTTCCCTTTGCTCGTCCCATAAGGGTATTGGCTTATCAAAAACTGAGAATTTCAGAAGCATCTAAATCTTCAATTTCTGGCATGATTGAGATAGGTTTGTGAGAAGGCTACCAACTGAGTTGTTATTAACTTAATGATTAAAAGAAATGCAATTGAAATTCATTAAAAAACTGATGTTTCTATAGGTGAAGATTTAATTAAGGGGCATCTAGATGGCACAGTGAATAGAGCACTGGTCTTGGAGTCAGGAGGACCTGATTTCAAAACTGGCCTCAGACAATTGAGAGACTTACTAGCTGTGTTATCATGTTATCTTAACCCCAATTGCCCTCAAAAAAGCCAAAAGGAAGAAAGAAAGAAAGAAAATTTAATTAAATGATAATGAATTAATACTAATTTTTTAGTTAAAAATAATGACTCAATATCAGATACTACAAAATAAAATGGCAAATGTGTTAAGTGCTGCTATTTATACATGAGGAAAGGGGAAAAACTGAGCACTTTCCATGGAGATGGGCCCCATTATGGTGAAACACATATTCTGGTCATCTAAAAAATATGTAATACCAGAGTCTCATGGCCAGTCCCTTAGTCCCTTTGATAGAGGCCTGTGTCAAAATGATTGCTGAGCAACCCAACATATGAGGCAGATAAGGAGCCAGGAGAACCAGTTTCTAGTCTCTTTTTAGGTAATTGCTTTGTTTTGAGGTAGTCTATACCAGTTCTCCCTTGGACTTGCTAAGGGAGATGAAGGGTCTTCTTACTCTCTTACCTCTCAGTAACAGCTACACATTTCACCTGTGGTGCCAAGAAGCTGTAGCATACACAGTGGTCATACCCTAGTAAAACTTTATAGGCACATAGGCTTAACCAGATTAAGGGTAACCAACAGAGCTCAAACCTGTCAATGAGTTAGGGGGATGTCAATCTCAAGCATGTGAAGACTTCCCCGCTGAAATGGGCAGATGAGAACAAATTGCTCTAAAAGCAATGTAGATGACTGAAGTAAGTACTTTGGAGTGCTTAGAGGTTGATCAATGTAATAGTAATGGAATTTGAAGATCCCCTTTTATTGGCAGGTACTTAGCACCTTGTTTCAAATTCATTGAGGAACAGAAGTAGTTAACATTTTGTTTCAAATATTCAGACACTGAATTTTTGAATCCCACAGTGGGATGGACTTCCTGATGTCACAAGAAGGGACTTGAACCAGGAGGAGCTAATACCTTTTATAAGGAAAAGTATAAGCTGGAGAATTAGAACTTCTTGGAGCAAGCAGCATAGAGACTGAGGAAGAGAGGCCCAGGCAGGAGAACATGATTATGATTTTGAGAATGGAGGGTATGGTGGTGGTGTTTCTTCTGTGAGCCAGCCAAAGATTCTGCTGAGTGTTTCTGACAACCAGCTGGAGCTGCTGAAGACTTTGGAGAACCAGATAGAGCTGCCAAAACTTCCAAGAACCAACCAGAGCTGCCAGAGTAAGCATGACTGTGGTGTTGGTACTTTGTCTGTCTGTTTTGGGTCTATGTTGATTCCACAGGCAAGAAGTGAATCCATGAGGATGTCAGCAATGTGTACAAATGATATTGTGGCTTTGTTAAGACTTGCCTTCCCAGGAACAGAAACTGTGAGGACTTGAGGTTGACTGGACACTGTGAGCTTCAATATGGAACAGAAACTGAATGGAGAGCTGGACAGGGAACTGGGAGCTGCTGCCTTTGAACCCAGGTGAAAGTTTGGTATATTCAGGTAGGAGCTGGGACCATGAAAGAGGAACCACAGTAGCTGAGAGCATGCCTCAAGTCAAGATGAAAAGACCTCTCCTTCAGTATTTAATGCTGAAAGATGAGACTGTAACTTACTTGCGACCTAGAAGTGGATAGCCTTTGTACTTTCCACTATTCCTTAAGAGGGTACTGAGTAGTGACTGATGATATTATAACTTAATTGCACTCCATGGGTGGAGGACTTTGACCTTTGTATTTTGTGTCATTTAAAGGAGGTACCTTAAGGGTGATTGATTTAAGAACTTACTAAATTCATGTTATCTTTTGCTTAAAACTGTGTGACCACTTTGTTGAAAACTACGTGGCCATTTTAGTGATGTCATAAAGTTATAACATTCTGAATGCTGTACTTGGTTTATTGTGAATGTTTTGTCTTGATTTCTTACTAAATAAATAGAGAGTTCACTGTATTATTTAATCAGAACTTTGAAAACTGTTCACAGCAGCAGTCCTCTGGAAAGCTGCTTGTGCTTGGCTTTACAGTCAGACATTGAAGACATAAGGGTCATCTGCCACATCCTGGACCACTGCCAGTCATATTGAAGTTTGCCTTGCCACTGGATTTCGATGACATTGAATAGAGCAAAGCTGATGACTTTGTATAACTCTGCCTCACTTAAAATCAAATTCACACTAGAATCAACCCATCACACCATGATGTCATTGGTCTTCTTTGAAAACAAGGGATGAAAAATAAAATGCTCATGGCAGGAAGAATATCATCTAAGTTATCCCAAGGTGAATTTGGGACTGAATTTTGTCTATTGTCTGTCTCTTCTGCTTTTCTTGAACATAGGTCATTTGAACATATTACTTAGATATATCCACATCCAGCTTCATGAGACTGAAAATTTGGAAGTCACTAAATCAGTTGCTATTTGCTCAGAAGGACATGCTTCTAGCAGTTACACACTTTTAAGAGGACAAGATGCCATCAAGACTATTAGACACCTATGTCTGATTGACAAGAGATATGGACTTGAGTTGTTTGGAGAGTATAGATTCAAAGTGAAAGCAAAGAAAACCCAGAAAAACAAAAACAAAAACAAACAAGCAAACATATGAACAAATGGACAAACAAACAAACAAAAAACCCCACACTATTCAACAGTTCCACAGGTATCCTTTACCTCTCAGGAGAATATAATAGAAGTGATAAGTATAGTTTCTATTTTAAGCATATGTTAATTCAAATTCATGAGTCCTTGATTTTTCTCACATTTCTTTTGGGGAGGAGGTGAGAAATAACTGTCCTATAAATGATATCTACTACTTTATCAATTGAATAACTTTTCTAGAAGGGACCCTGAGATCCAAGGTATGAGCCACAGACTAGCTTTCTAAAAGAGATTTTCTCTGATACTCTGGGATAAAGCATAATGAGCTTGACAGTACAAAAAGAAGCCTGAACTCCTCTACTCTCCCTCACACTTTTTTAAAGGTCAGTTTGATGGGCTTAACCAGTTTAAGGGTAACCAATGGACCTCAGACCTGTCAGTTAGTTACTGGGATGTCTACCCCAAGCATGTGAAGACTTCCCTCAATGGAATGGGCAGATGAGAACAAATTGTTCTAAAAGCAATGTAAGTGACTGAAGTGCTTAGAGGTTGGCCAGACATTGAAGACACCAGGGTTATCCACTGCATTGTGGGCCACTGCCAGTCATTTTGACTTTTACCTTGCCACTGGGCTTCAATGACCCGGAAGAGAACAAAGCTGATGACTTTGTGCAACACTATAAAAAAAGAAAATTTTAAAAAAGAAAGATGACAATATCCGTAAGCATAGATGATAATGCCCACTCTACAATATTGTTGTGACAATCAAATGATATAACGTGTATGAAAATATTGTGTAGATGTGGGAGAGAGCCTGGAGCTGTGATTTTGGTGCATAAGGAACTCTCAAGTGAAGAAACTTCCTCTGCCAATGCAGACTGTCACATTCTCAATCATTTATAGTTTCTGAGATTTGCCTAGTGTATTGAAATGTTAAATGACTTGCCCAGGATCACAAAGGCTGCATGTGTCAGGGGCAGGACTTCAGTGCTGGTCTTCATGACTTGGAGATCAACTTTTTCTCCACTATGCCACACTGCCTATCTTCCATAGAAGCAAGCTTTATTATTATCTGGCAACTTTAAGAAAGTGGATGTTTCACATATATGGGTTTTTGAGATGTGTAATTGTGTGTGTGTGTGTGTGTGTGTGTGTTACTCTTATTAATGGATAGAGCTCATCCCTGAACTCAGGACAATCCTTGTGAAGCCTCTATTTCTCTACTGTTGGTAGGAGACATCAGAGCTGGAAGGGATCTTAGAAGTTCTCTAATTTATTCAACACTCTTGTTTTATAGATGGGTAAGCAGGAGACAGTCGAGGGGAAGTAACTTGCCCAAGAGCATAGACTTGTGGAGGGATAACTACAATTCATATTAAAGTATCTAGAACTATATTTTTTGCCTACTTAATGACCCCTGACTGTGGGGATTTTGCTGGTTATTATACTTCTTTTCCCAAAATAGTTTTTTTTTCTCCTGCCTCTTCCTTTGATATCAATCTATCTGCTATCATTTTTCACTGCTGTCAGTATAGTGCCTGTTTCAGTCCCCCGCCCCTTACCCTACCTTTAATTTACTGCACAATTTGCTGTCAACTGAGAATCCAAACATCCATATTGATTAGAAATTTGGGCTGAGTGTGGAGGCACTAATCTTGGGAAGCTGAGGTTAAGCTGAAGCTGACAGCTCTCTTGAGCATAGGAGTTCTAAGCTGAAGTGGACCATTCTGATTGGGTGTTTACTATACATTTTTTGTATCAATATGATGAGCCCCTGGACTGGATGGAAGGCATTAGGTCATCTAAGGAGAGGCTAGGTTAGAAAATAGAGCCAGTCAAAGATCCTATACTGTGGGGCACCTAGGTGGCACAGTGGCCCTGGAGTCAGGATGACCTGAGATCTGGCTCTAGACACTTAACACAAAACTAGCCCTGTGACCTTGGGCAAGTCACAACCCCAATTGCTGTACCTCTCCCACTCCAAAAAGTAAAAAAGAAAAAAAAATATCCTATACTGATCAGTAGTTGATCAGGTCCACTCACTGCACTCCCTTGAATGGGAAAACTACAGAGAACAATTTGAGAAAGAAAAGAACAAAGGAGGGAAGGAAGGAAAGAAGAAAGGCAGGCAGGAAGGAAGGATGGAAGGAAGGAAAGAACAAAGGATGGAAGGAAAAAACAGAAAGCAGAATGGAGGAAAGAAAAGAAGGGAAGGAAGAGAAGAAGACAAAGAGAGAAAGAAAGATGAATGGGAAGGAAGAGAGGAAGAGAGAAAGAAAAAAGGAAGAAAAATGGAAGAAAGGAAAGAAGAAAGTTGCATAAAAGAGGAGTACGTAAGTTCTGAATCAAAGTGTATAGTCTCTTGAGTGAAGACTTTGTGACCCAGCTACTTTTTGTTTGTCTCTGTTCAGTCTAGTTTTGCTAAATTGTTTTTCAATCATGTTTTAAGTGAGTGAATATGACAGGAGAGCTGCTGCTCTGTCCTGTATAATATACATTATCTGTCTATCTGGTTTTCCTTTTCTGGGGGATTAACACACTGCTACCCAGAAAGGACTTTGTGATCCTTATAGAAAAGTGTGATGGAAAGGGCTGTGCCCATTTCTCCTTATGCAGGACTGGGAATCACACAAACCCTTTAAGGCATGACAAAATATACTAGAGTAAATTCTAGCCTCAGTATTAGACTAACTTGCTCAATAGTATGAGGAAATTTATCGCTTCTCTTCATAATGATCTGCTATTCCATCATTGGAAATACAGCTTACAGAAAAAAAATAATTACATATTTTAACTGTCCCTTGCCAGTGAAAATCTTGTCTCTACTATTGTAAGGTATGTCATTATCTCCACTGGACTCAGTGGAGACTTCATTTCCTATTCTTGGTTCTGATATATCATAACATCATTATGAGAAAAAATATAACCTTAATTTACCAAAATTTTGGGATTCCTTAATACTTATTGTTATATTCAGTGATATATTTGTGTAGTGTTAAATACTGAACAGCGTGAAAATAAGTTCAAAATTCATGAAAATCAGTGGGGTAGATAGAAGAACAAAGAGTGAGTTTGAATCAGAAAGCTTGGGTTTGAATTCTACCTTTAACATTTACTAGCTTTGCTGTTTGATACTCAGTTTCCTTACCTATAAGATGAGGACAACAATTTTTATCACACCTCTCTCCTAGGATTTCTGTCAGAAACTTATTTTTTAAGCGTAGTGTATCACTGAACTTAATTATTATTCAGGGAATCTGCTCTCCAGCTTTTGAAAGTTCAGAATCAAATAAATATAAACAAGAGCAAACAAATGAAATTTTAATACATTAGGAGTTCAGATGAGGGAAAGATCAATGCGGCCTGATGTTACACATGGAGAACTTGAGACAGGTTGGCAGAGTAGAGAAGGAATTAGCCCAGAAGACAAAGGGAGGGAAGTACATTCTAGATGGATTTGTCCAAAGGAAGACTGAGAGATGAGAACACACAAAGGGAGTTTAGGAAATGATGGGTAGACCAGTTTGCTGGAATGTCAGTTTGGTGCAGACAGGTGAGGAAAATACAGTTAAAAAGGGAAGCTCAGGTCAAATTGTAGAGGTCCTTTTATGGAGCTTAGAATTTTGTTCTACAATCAATGGCAAGTCAGGGCAGGTTGTTGAGCAGGGGAGTGACTTTACAAAAATAGTGATTAATTCTCTCTTAGCAAAGTTGATGAAAGACAAGTGCTTTTTCTGGTTTGTCAATGTCCAAAGCATAGTTTAGGTATAATCTTACAGATCAGCATTTTCCAAACATAAATCATCCTCTGCTCCTCACTCTCCTGTGCCCCGCAGATCCAATCAGTTGCCAAATCTTAGTAATTCCATGTCTACAGAATCACCCAAGTCCATCTCATTGTCTGTCTGCACATGATCACCACCTAGTCTAGGTCTGCAACATTTCTTGCCTCCTAACTGGTTCACCTCAAGACTCTGTTTTCTAATTCTTCTTCCACAGAGCTAACAAACTGATATTCCTTAAACTTCAATCAGCTACCATTTTCTTATAAGATGAAATATAAACTATTCCATTTTACCTTATCTCCAATCTACCTTTCCAGGTTTATTACACATTTATCTCATGGCCAAACTGGCCTTATTGTTGTTATTCTTATATTCCATTCCATCTCCTACCTCTGTGCCTTTGTCTAGGCTGTGATTCAAAGTTTTTAACATCCCTTCCCCTGCTCCTCCCCCCCCCTTACCTTTTCCTCTTAGACTCCCAGCTTCCTTTAAGGCTTAACTAAAGTTTCAACTTCCACATGAAACATTTCCTGATCTCCTTAACTGTTGGTAGTGCCTTCTTTCCCTTCCTCCTGATATTATTGAATTTGTACTCTCTAGATGTAGAATTAAAAAAAAAAGCTTAGAGTATATATGTTGTTTTCCTCAATAGAACATAAGTTTCTTGAGGTCAAAGACTTTCATTTTCTGTCATGATATCTTCAGGGCCTAGCACAGTACCTGAGATGTAATGGATGCTTAATAAAGGCTTGTTAATTACTTGATCAGTGGCCAACAAATTCTTACTAGTTTTCAAAATCTTTCTTTACAATGGTGCTTACTTCTGAAAAGATATAAATTGTGGGGAAAAACAGGATTCTGTTTTCTTCTCTATCTCCTTCTCCTTGAATCGTGTTCTTCCCACCCAGCTGCAACTGAGTGTTCCCACATTCCTGACATAAGAGAGAGAAGAGCAGCACCCAGACAAGAAGCTCAGTATTTCCTAGTCAGATTTGAATAACACAATCATAAAAACTTGTGTGCATACAGTGATTCAAAATTTAAGACGATTTTTCTTCATAACAGAATTGCCAGATAATCAATATAATCAATACAAGTGTTATTCTGCTAGTTTTAGAGTTCGAGGAATTAATGACTTGCTTTTCCTTGTTTCCTTTTAATTTAACTTCTTCCTGATATATTCTCTCTCTCTCTCTCTCTCTCTCTCTCTCTCTCTCTCTCTCTCTCTCTCTCTCTCTCTCTCTCTCTCTCTCTCTCTCTTTCTCTCTCTCTGTTTCCATCTTCCTCCTTTGCTTCCCTTCCACCCTCTTCCCCTTCCCATTCTTCTCTGCTTTACTTCTTCCTATTTTCAAACTGATTTTTCATGAAATCATTAAAAAAAACTTCCTCTTCCTCTTTTCTTTTCATGTTCTCATATATACACCCAACACACGTGCCACACAAATACACAGTGAATTTTACACATTTTAAACATACGTATGTATATAGATGGAGATATATATATATTTATATATATATAGTTATCTATATTGATGTCTATATATGAGTAATGATCTTTTGCTGATTAGTTTTGCTTGGCCTAGAAGGCGGAACTTGATGTGGTAATTCTAAGCACAATTTTAAGATAACTTTTAATAGAAGATTTCCTAAAAAAGATTTAAACTTTTCAAAAGTACAATAAAGGAGGCGGTAGTTCCACATCACTGGAATTCCAAAAATGGAACTTGAATGATTATTTACTTAAGAATAAGTAATAATGTACAGAAGCTTTTCAATTTAACATAATCAAGATTATCCATTTTATATTTTATAATGCTCTCCAACTCTTCTTTGGTCATAAAGTCTTCCTCACTCCATAAATCTGACAGGCAAACTATCCCTTTCTCTCCCAGATTGCTTACACTATCAGCCTCTATACCTAGATCCTATACCCATTTAGACTTGAGTTTGGTGTATGGGGTTAGATAATGAAATGTCTATGCCCAGTTTCTGCCATACTATATTCCAATTTTCCCAGAATTTTTTGTCACATAGTGAGTTCTTATCCCCAAAACTCGGGTCTATGGGTTTATCAAACAGTATATTACTATAATCATTGACTATGGAGTCTTTTGTACCCAATTTATTCCATTGATCCACTACTCTATTCCTCAGCCAGTACCAAGCAGTTTTGATGACTGCTGCTTTATAGTAGAGATTAAAATCTGGTACAGCCAGGCCACCTTTCCTAGCATTTCTTTTTTGTTTTTTTTTAAGCCTACCTTCTTTTTTTTTTAAATTACATTGATTTGTTTATTTACTTTTAGTTCACAAGATTCAGTTCTAGAGTTCCTTGAGTTTCAAGTTTTCTCCCCTCCCTCTTCCTCTCCCTCCCTTCATGGTGGCATCACACATTGTACAATAGTCTGGTTGTATAGAAGGGTTGTAATGAATGGAGTGAACAATGGGAAAAAGGAAAGAAAACCAAACATGAAATAGAACAATAGCATGTAGATTGATTCAATCCCCATTTAAATTCTGTTCTTTCTAAATTTTTCTCTGAATATGGATATCTTCTTCCATCCTGATACTTGTAGAGTTGTCTTAGACCTGTGCGTTGCTAAGAAGAGTCCAGTTTATCAAGGGTGGTCATCACACTAATGATGTTTCTGTTATTGTGTACAAGTTTTTCCTAGTTTTGCTCTTCTCACTCAGCCTCAGTTTTTATAATCCTCTCTAGGTAAATATGAAGTCCATCTCCTCCTCATTTCTTATAGCACATTAGTATTGCATTACATTCATATACTAGAACTTGTGTAGCCATTCCCCAATTGATGGGCATCCCCTTAATTTCCAGATTTTTGCCACCACAAAGAGAGCTGCTATAAATATTTTTGTACATATGGGTCTTTTTTCCACTTCTATGATCTCCCTGGGATACAGCCCTAGAAGTGCTATTACTGGGTCAAAGGGTATGCAATTATTTATAGCCCTTTGGGCATAGTTCCAGATTGCTCTCCAGAATGGTTGTATCAGTTCACAGCTCCATCAACAATGAAATAGCATTCTGATTTTTCCACATCCTCTCCAGCACTTGTCATTTTCCTGTTTTGTCACCTTAGCCAATCTGGCTGGTGAGATGTGGTACCTCAAAGGTTTTTTGATTTGCATTTCTCAAATCAAGAATGATTTAGAGCATTTTTGCATATGCTTATAGATATCTTTCATTACTACCTCTGAAAATTTCCTGTTTGTATCCTATGACCATTAGTCAATTGGGGAATGACTGGCATTCATATAGATTTTACATAATTCCATGTGTATTTTAGAAATAAGGCCTTCATCAGAGATACTGGGTGTAAATATTCTTTTCCAGTTTCTGACTTCCCTCTTCATCTTGGTTACATTGGCTTTGTTTGTACAGAAACTTTTCAATTTAATGTAATTAAGATTATCCATTTTATATTTTATAATGCCCTCTACCTCTTCTTTGGTCATAAAGTATTGCCTACTCCATCTAACAGGTAGACTATTCCTTGATTCCCCAGATTATTTACAGTATCAGCCTTTATACCTAGGTCATGTACCCATTTGGACTGGATTTTGGTGTACAGTGTTAGATGATGATCTATTCCCAGTTTCTGCCATATTATATTCCAGTTTTCCCAGCAGTTTTTGTCAAATAGTGAGTCCTTTGTAGTGCCTTGTACGGAAAAGAAACTTCATGCTTCTTGATTGACTGATTGGTGGCATTCCTGCTTCAGTTATAGTTTGGATTGGGTGACCTGGGGTCTTTAGGCTTATCAAACAGTAAAGATCAGTAACGACCTCTTTCACTTTCACTTCTGACATTCATCATTCCATGATTCAGTGTTTAGATAATCTCTGAGGTCTCTGACAACGTTCAGATAGAATAAAAGGAGCAACAACACTTCCAAGTCGTTCCTTGCTGAACAGGAGATGTTAACCAGGACACCACGAACACCCTTAAAGGATGGACGTATTTTAGGAGGTTTGCAAACTTAGATGAGAAAAACAATTCTTCTTTATTTTCAGAAACTTTTGTATTTTTTCTAATCCTATGTATTTTGGGTGATATATTTAAAAACAGAAGGAATCCATAGGCTTTATCGGAGTGCCAAAAGATTCCATGACACAGCAAAGATCAAGAACCTCTCCTGTAGGTCTTTGTTGTATAGAGGCTGCTTTGCCTTGGACTATAGGTACATGCAGAGAGAGAGGGAGAGAGGAAGAGAGGGGGAGAGAGAGAGAGAGAGAGAGAGAGAGAGAGAGAGAGAGAGAGAGAGAGAGAGAGAACCTAGTGGTTTGTGGGATAACCTTTAATAAGCACCAGATTTACTTCTCTAAAATGATTCACTAGGATCCAAGTGCCATGTGCCTTTCAAGTCACCATGCAGATGTGCATCTAGAACATATTTGGGTCTAGTCTTTCAAAGAGTGGCCACCCACCTTGTGCATATGATTAATTCTACATGTAACTAATTGTGCCCACAATTGGCTAATTGTTGATGCAATTAGTCAATTGCAGGCACAATTGGCCACTTGTCCCATAATTTGAAGGTGCAAGTGGACAATTGCAGGGACAATTAGATGTGTACCCAATTTTACATGTCTAAAAACAGAAGCTGGAGAGATTGTCTGAAAATGCTTTCTTTAACCCAGAAGAAAAATCCACATGGAATGGTCTTTGGGAGAAAAATAAAAGTTATAGTTCATTGTACTCTTTTCAGCCTCAGTACCATGACTGTTCTTAATTATTTTTTTTCCAAAATAGAGCGATCATTTGTGTTAAATCTGATTTTTAAAGTGAAATAGAACATTTAGTGTATAGGATAGAATGAACACCCCACCACCAAACAAATAAAAAAAAACTTTATTTCTTACAATTAAAAAAAATTAACTTTCTTTGGGGGCGGGCGGGCTGTATAACTGATTTAAATGTTGTTTTCAGTTCTGATATTTCTTATGTCATAGTAAATTCTTATAATGGACTTACCAACTTTTGAACTTGTAAATCTCCAGGGTTAATAGAAATGCAAAAGACCCCTTTGAGTAGAATTACAAAGGCTATGTTGGCTCATAGCCCAATATTTTTTGCTTCCCTCCTACCCCATTTCACATATTCTTCTTAATGTCCTTGATCTTATGGAATGCTCCTCCTCCACCCCCTCCCTTCCATTGCCCAGCTGTCTAACAGCTGCAAGGAGACCTAGCAGGACTGGACATTTTTATCCATTCCACTTACCATGGCCATACTCATTGAAACTGAAGATAGCTTGAAATGATTCTTTCAGGGACATCAAGCACAACAATTTCTTTACATAAAGTCCTTGAATTACAACATTGGAGAGCAAGGATTTCTGACTCAAATAACTATAAATACTATAAATATTGACTCCTCTATGCACATATTTTTTGTCTCAGGTACCTCATGTATATATACATATATATATATATATATACATATATATATATATATGTATATATATATATATATATAAAGACTAGGGGGCAGCTGGGTGAATAGACCGTCAGCCCTGGACTTAAGAGGATGTGAGTGCAAATATGTCCTCAGTCACTTAACACTTACTAGTTAAGTGTGTGACCTTGGGCAAGTCACTTAAACCCAATTGCCCTGCCTTCCCACTAGAAGAAGGAGGAGGAATAGAAGGAGGAGGAGAATAACGAGGATGAGGAGATGGAGGAGAAGAAGGAGGAGGAGGAGGAGAAGGAGAAGGAGGACGAGGAGAAGGAGGATGAGGATGAGGAGGAGGAGGAAAAGGAGGAGGAGGAGGAGGAGGAGAAGGAGGAGGAGGAGGAGGAGGAAGAGGAAGAGGAGGAGGAGGAGGAGGGGTAGGAAGAGGAGGAGGAGAAGGAGGAGGAGGAAGAGGAGATGGAGAAGAGGAGGAGGAGGAGAAGGAGGAGGAGGAGGATGAGGAAGAGGAGGAGGAGGAAGA
>CM053595.1:2331988-2348041 GCA_028646575.1 Pseudocheirus occidentalis | reverse complement strand
AAAAAAAGAACATAAAAAATAATAAAGTGTTGCTTATTTGTACATGATCACTGTTTTACTTTCTATGTGCTCACATACCATCTCTTTAGTAATGAGTTCAAGAAAGTTGCCAAGACAGTAGTCAAAGTAACTGGCTTATATTTTGTAGACTCTGCCCTCTACTCTTTTTTGCTCCATATTGCTCCATAATCACTCACATATTTTATTTTAACTAAGTGAGAATGTAGTTTGTTTAGGCTGATGACTCAGTGAAAGCATCTAGATCAGTGGTTCTCAAGCTGTGGGTTGTGACCCCTTTGGGTGTTAAACAACCCTGTCACAGGGGTCACAGGGGTTGCCTAAGACCATTGGAAAACACACATTTCCAATGGTCTTAGAAACTGAGACACTGCTCCTCTATCCATCTCCAGGTGAGTCTTCCCACATAGGCGTATTAAAAGGTTAAAGGGTCGTGACATTAGGACGGTTGTGAATCACTGATCTAGATTCTACCTTATCAACTCCTCCTTTGCTTTAGGTAAAGCAAGTCACTGCCTGTTAACCATTTTTGTTTGTTGTTCTCAGTCCAAAGATTAACACTTTATAAAGAACATTTAATCACATTAATACATAATTTTATTGATTTGGATTTTTTTTCCACCAATCCAAGTTTTAGTCTATCCATATGATTCTGTGATTATTATCGAATATGCTGTCTGTCTTTCTCATTTTCTCCTGACGTCATAGGGATGTCAGTATCATACTCTGGCCATCTAGACCCACTGGCATCCAGATGGTACAGAGAATAAAATGCTGGTCATAGATTCAAAATCACCCAAGTTCAAATACAGCTTCAGTTATTATCTATGTGACTCTGGGTAAATTGCTTAACTTCTGTCTACCTCAGTTTCTCTAACTACCTAATGAGGAGAATATTAGCACCTTCTTCACAGGCTTCTTGGGGAGATCAAATGAGATATCTGTGACTCACTTAGCAAAAAGCCCTAATTTCCAAACTATGGGGAGAATTGAGTCAAATCTAAGAAGTCATTCCCCAATTGATAAAATGGTCAAAGTTTATGAACAGGCAGTTTTCAGAGGAAGAAATTAAAGATATCTATAAGCATATGGAAACATGCTCTAAATCACTAGTGATTAGAGAAATGCAAATCAAAACAACTCTGAGATGCCACATCTCACCAGTCAGATTGTCTAAGATGACAAAACAAGAAAATGATAAATGCTGGAGAGAATATGTAAAAATTGGAACACTGATGTATTTTTCGTGGAGTTGTGAACTGATGCAACTGTTCTGGAGAGCAATCTGGAACTATGCCCAAAGGGCTATAAATAATTCCATACCCTTTGACCCAGCAATACCACTTCTATGGTGGTATCCCAAAGAGATCATAGAAGTGGGAGGAAGACTCATATGTACAAAAACTATTTATAGCAGCTCTTTTTGTCATGGCAAAGAATTGGAAATTAAAGGGATGCTCATCAATTGGGGAATGGCTAAACAAGTTGTGATATATGAATGTAATGGAAAATTATTGTGCTATAAGAAATGAGGAGCATATGGACTTCTTATTTACCTAGAGAGGCTTATATGAACTGATGCTGAGTGATAAGAGCAGAACCAGGAGAAATCCGCACACAATTACAAAACACGGTATGTGTGATTACTAACTTTGAAAGACTGCACTCTTCTCAGTAATGCAGCTTTATAAGACTACTCCAAAAGATTCATGAAGGAGAGAGATGTCTCCATTCAGAGAAAGAACTAGAAAGAACAGTTTGGATGCAGATTTAAGCAAACTACCTGTTCTCTTTTTTTTTCTTGTTTGATTTTGTTTCTTCTTTCCCATTGTTCATTCCTTCCATTACAATCCTTCTTTATAACCTGTCTAGTATCTAATGTGAACATATTTGGACATTTTATATTTGATTGCACTTTGCCATGACTGGGGTGTGGTGGGAGGAAAAAAGAAAGGGGGAAAATATTTGAAACTCAAGGGACTGTGGAACTGAATCTTGTAAATGAAAAGTAAACAAACAAGTTAATAAAGACAATTTTTTTAATTAAAAAAGTAAAAAAACAGATCTTTATTTTGGGGAGAAGAGTTTGGGGTCATTAAAAAAAATCTCTGCAGCCTCCTGAAATAAATTATGCTTACTTTTCTCATCCTATTTGACTTTAGATAAAATTCACTTTCCATTTGTGTGTGTGTCCACACACACATATACAAACATATGTGTGTATATGTATATAAACATAGATTAAAATGTGTTTTATGCAGATATATAACATATGAACTGGCAGATGACATAGAAATGGTACTAAATAGAAATAAAGGTGGAAAAAATAGCTCAATCAAGTCAAACCTACACAAATCTAAGGTTTGGTGAAAATAACTCACCATTTGGCAAATATTGTTTAAAAAACTGGAAAGAAGTTTGGCAGAAGCTACGTGTAGATGAACATTTTAAAACCTTCCCAAAGAAAATATCGTAACAGATAGATGATTTAGACATAAAGGGTGATATCATAAGCAAATTAGGGGAGAATGGGAAAACTTACCTGTCAGATCTATGTATAAGGAAGGAATGTTGTGATCAAACAAGAGTGATGGAGGATACAAGGAAGTAAAATGGATAATTTTGATAACATGATATTTTTGCACAAACAAAAATATTACAGACAAAATTGGATGTAAAACAGAAATGGTGAGTAGGATGGATTACAGCAAATTCTTTAATAAATAAATCATTTCTTAGATATATAGGGACCTGACCACATTTGTAAAAAAATAAAAATAAGAGGCATTCTCCAATTGATCAAGGACTCATGATGAAAAACGTTATTCTCATCTAGAGAGAAAATTGATGAACTCTGTGTATAGATTGAAACATAATTTTTTTCACTTTTTATTTTGGTGCCTCATGGCTAATATGAAAATTCACTTTCTATGTCTTCATATGTACAATTATTGTCATATCGGTGGCAGAGAAAATGGAGGGAGAAAGTGAATATGGAACCCCAAATTTAAGAAAAATATCAATGGTAAAACAAATAAGTGGATAATTAAATTTTTAAAAGAAAATATTTAAAAAAAATAATCTACTCCTGAGCTACATATTTTATATCAATCATCTACAATCTATCTATGTCATTCTCTATGAAGGAATCAGTAGGGAAGAGGCAAGATTTTGTAGATGGTATTCTTTAATAGACCACATCTTTACAATTACATGATTGACTGAAGAAATCCCACTTAAGGATTTCACTGTTTTCTACTTCAGTAACTAGCTTTGCATTGTTGGCAGCATTCAGGTCCAGAAAAGCAGACTTCTTTGTCTTTTCCTCTTTGACTTTTTTAATGAAGTTAGCCATCATAAAGATGGTGCTGGGGCTTACCATGTTGTCTTTTGAAACATGGTCCTTGTTAAATGTAATTAGCATGATTTACATACCCAGAAATGCAGCCTGTCTCTGCCATTTTGTCAACACTTTCCAGTAAGTACGGTTTTGTCATCTCTGTACCCTGAATTTTTTTTATTAGAATAGAGGGGATACTTTTTGTTATGGAAAAAAGTGCGCATTGAATGCAGCTGGGAAAAGAGTAAGATTCATTGTCTTCCCACTCTACTATGTGGTACCTGTAAGTCATTGAGCATCATTATGACTTTCCTCTGCCATTTCTTTCCCAAGTTGTGTCCATACCAAAGGCAGATTTTAGTTCAAACTCCTAGAGCAAGCAGGAGCAAACTTGCTTTGGGCATGGGTTGTATTGCATTGCCTTTTAGAATCCTTTCAACTGTAGCTTTGGAGATGTTCCATAGTTTATAGGTATTTTCTAACAGGCAATCAGAGGATCATAGAATCTCAACAGCAGTCAACATTCCTAAGACTCTGTTCAAGTCTTCTTGAATGGGGAACTGTCTGCTTTTTGAGGCAGATTATTTCACATTTTAACAGAGATTATCATCGTTAAAAAAAGTTTCAGTAATTCAAAGTCTGTAAAATTCAGGTAACAGTCCCTTCTTTACCTACTTGCAGGCATACAATAAAGAAGAAAATGGTATGGTGTATTTGAAAATATAGAAGTGAACCTTTATTCACTTTTCTGTAAGTTATTATTATTCTTTGGTTTCATATGTGATTCCACTGATACGAGAAGCTCCAACTTCAGAAACTCCCTCTCTCAATGCAGATAAACAACTGCTCTGCAACTTACCATTTTAGATAATTATCTGGACCACTAAGAGGTTAGGTAGATTGCTCAAAGTCATAAAGTCGGTATTAGAGGCAGGATTAGATCTCAGATCACCCTTACCCTGAGGCTAGCAGCCAGGATGCTATCCATTATCATTTCCAGCAGCAGTATTAGTATTAGCATGAATATTCATTGATATAGCATACTCATGTAAAAACAATGAGTCTTAACCACTTTACCCTTTGGAGGAACCTTTTGGGTTCTGAAAAACATTTTTAGTGAAAGTTTTAATTAAATCAAGATCACAGTCCACTATGAGAACTAGAATTGGATTGCCAGAACCTTTGCCAAAAATTAAGGGTAAACAGACATAATTTGTTTATATGTCTAGCTTCTAACCTATTTTTTCCCTTGAATCATAGAATCTTAAAAATGGATGGGATACCACAAACCATCTAGTCCAACCACTGCTCAAATAATTCATTCTTCCTACAACATCCTGCTGAGATGCTTTCTGGGCGACAAAAAAACCCCTTAATTCTAACAACTGTTGAATGTGCTTTGTATTCCTATCCATTGTGAGAAATTACTTCTTCAAACATTTAGGCCTTGGTCATATGGCACTGGGCAGCCACACAGGCAGTGGATAGAGAGCCGTACATAGAGTAAGGAAGACTCTTCTTCTTAAATTCAAATCTGGGCTCAGATACTTACTAGCTGTGTGGCCCTGGGCTGGTTACTTAAACCTGTTTGCCTTAGTTCCTCATCTATAAAATGAGGTGGATAGGGAAATGGCAAACCACTTCAGTATCTTTACCAAGAAAACTCCAAATGGGGCCATGAAGAGTCAGATATAACTGAAACAACTGAACAACATATAGCATACGTACAATGCTGACCCCTACAAAATAATGACATGATCTGACTCAAGAAAGAGGAGAATTAGTGGGGATTGTCAATATTTAGATTGTGGTAGACTTTTAGCTAAGTGTGGATGTAAGAGAGAGAGGGAAGGAAACAAGAATAGGAGAGAAAGGGAGGGAAGGATGAATGTAGAAAGAGTTAATGATTATTCCAGTACTCAGAAGGAGGAAGAGGTTTTTATCCACTTTAACCATATAGAAATTGAGAACGAGCCATCCAGGCTTTTCTACTCCTCCAACCATTGGTTAAAGGGGAACCCAAAAGAGAGAGAGCCAGCTCAGGTTCTCTATATTGCTGCTGTTGTAACCCCCCCATTTTGTGAACATCCCGCATCTCTCCCCATCATTAGAGAACTGCTTAGGAAACCTGCCCAAACCCAATGAAGCCCAACTAGGCAGCAAACCTGCCAAGTACACTTACCCAAACCTGCTACCTGGAGCCGATAGCCCCTCCTCCCCTTCTGTTCAGTTCTCAAAATAGACTTGGGATCTTTCCAATTGGGCAACAAACTGATCACTGGGCAATAATCATTAAGCAATGATCTGATTGATACCTTTTGGCTTCTGTATTTTCCCCACTTGGGTAGCAATTAAGTTGTGATTTTCCCCTGGTTACAGTTATGTTGTGATTTTTGTCTATATAAACTCCCCCAAAATGCCTCTTGGGCTGCTTGATTTGGGTAAACTTGACCCCTTACAGCTGTCAGCTCATTAAACTCCACTTAAAATATTAATGGCCTCACTTGCTGTCATTCTTGTTACAACATTTGGAGGCCCCAGCAAGATTGTGATGTTCCATGTCACCTCTGAGACCTCAGGACCATGGCCTCAAGGAGGGGATGAAGTGGCCCTGCCATCACCCTGAGGGGACCTCGCCCCTGAGACATTTCAGGACCCCCAGGCTTGCACAAAGTTAGCAAGTCCCTGCTCAACTCAGACTCATTCTTGCATTTGGCTTATTTATTGGAGCTCTGGTTTCCTGTCTTCTACAGCAGTGGTTCTCAACCTGTGGGTCACAACCCCTTTGGGGGTCCAATGACCCTTTCACAGGGGTCACAGGAGTAACCTAAGACCATCAGAAAACACATGTTTCTGATGGTCTTAGGAACTGAGACACTGCTCCTCTATCCATCTCCAGGCAGGTCCACTCCCATGCAGATATGCCCATATACAAGTGTTAAAGGGTCACGGCATTAGGGAGGTTGAGAACCATTGCTGTAGAGGGAAATGTCCTGGCTCTGACTGAGCTAAGACTGCAGTGAAAAGTTAGAAGAATAGTAGGGAATTTGAGTTAACCTCCCCTACCTTGTGAAAGGAACAAGGGGAGGAGGCATAGCAGCTACATCAAGGCCCCACTGGCAAGAGGCATACGTCCCTGGGCACCCTAAAACCCACTTCTTTAGGTAAGCAGATGAACCTCTCCTCTAAAAACCCCAAGTCCTTGCTTCCACACCACAAGAACCTGGAGTTGCTGCTCCAAGTTCCCTGAATGCAGACACTGGACTCTACAACCTCCCAGCACTTGAAGTCCCTCCCATACAAGGTTTCTTCCTAAATCAACCACCCCCACACTAGGCTTTGCAACTGTGGGGAGATGAGAAAAGGAGGAGGAAAATGAGGTCAGAAGTCAACAAGCCCCTGCAACTTGGTAAGATCAATAATTTTTGTATGTGATTTAGAAATGCAATTAATGTCATCTTACTGTTTGTGCTATTATTTTATTTCAGA
Organism: Pseudocheirus occidentalis; assembly: GCA_028646575.1. Taxonomy (NCBI): domain Eukaryota; kingdom Metazoa; phylum Chordata; class Mammalia; order Diprotodontia; family Pseudocheiridae; genus Pseudocheirus; species Pseudocheirus occidentalis. Next base: position 2,341,194 of record CM053595.1, on the reverse strand, counting down.
GCTGGAGTAAAATTCTTTCATATTGTAAAAATTGAGTGACCATTGTGAGCCAGAAATGGTATTAGATAAAGCAGTTTTCAATCTGAATTTTGCTGAAACTGAAAGATGGAGAAAAATTGTGTAAAACAAGTCATGTTACTTTATCAGTTCTGCTAACCCTGTCTTATAATGTTTATGTCTGCTATTTAGAACACCAGGTATTTACACCTTTACCTGCAGTTAAAAAGGAAGTTACAGGAACTTTTTTTACTCTGGATTGTGTTACATGTGAATTAGATTTTTTTATGTGATTAAATCTAATAATTTAAAGCTGTTTTATTTGGGTTACAAACAAATAGTAATACTGATGATATTTACTATGATAGCTGATTGTTCAACTTTTTTGGCTATTCTGGAAATATACAGTGATATAAAGTTATACTTTCCACATTATTAATGATGAAATGAAAGATTCTCTGTGTAAGGTGAAATGGAAATGCATTTTGTAGAATTCTTATTGAGCAAATTAGAAACTTTAAAAAAAATCCATACAGATGTGGTTTTCAAGCTGGCTTCATCTAGGGATGTATTCATGTTAATTTGAAGGTATATGGATCATCACATTCACCATCTATGGAAGATTCCAGAATGTAACTGATTTCTAGTGATAAGTTGATTGGTTGTGTGACACCAAGAAAACTTTAATTCTGTGAAACATCTTGTAGAATTTTAAGGTCACCAGATTGGTAATTAATTGGTTTTGAATTCAAAGTTTAAATTTAAGAACGTGGTAATTGCTCATGAACTGCTACTGGTAAACAGTTGTATTATCTATGTTGTAAGAGAAGCAATTTCTCTGGTAATATTTTGGAGTACTATACTTTGCAAAAGCATATGCTTCCAAGTCTGCCTTTGTTTAAAAGGAAGTTTCAGTTAAGACTGTTTAAACTTGTAAGATTATTAACTAAGTTATTTGGGATACTGTTTTAATGTTAAAACTTAAAGCTGATCGCACATCAGCTCTAAGGGTAAATAGGGTAGACACTCCCTACTCCCCTCCCTTAGGAAGATGGCCAAGGTCACCTCCCATGTAGGCTATAGTCGGTGACCAGAGTCAACACGTACCAGCTGCCATATACCAGGATCCTGAAAATAAAATATAGCAAGCCTGAAAGACAGCCTGGCAACAGAAAGGAAAAATCAATATTGAAAATAGATCACTTGTCAAACATAAAGTATATGGTTTTCGTCAGTCAGGAGGAAGGATATCATAGGGAAGACCAGGTCCCGGTTCTGAATCAAGGCTTTGACTCTTGACAAGAAGAAGTGAGGATTATTATCAGCTCCTTCTTTGGGGTCCCTATTGATTTCTCCTTATTTGTAAATTTGTCAAGTCCCCAGAAACCATCTAGTGGACAAGGCCATCATCTCCAGGAAAAATCAAAACTCGTTTGTGTTCTGCAGTTCCTAAACAACAAACTCGGCCTACTGAGAAATGAAATCGCTTATGTATGTAAGTCACGGTAAACTTTTATTGCTTGTTTCAACTCCAAACAAATAAAAGCAATTTCATCTAGTTCTAAGCTGTGACTGGTGAGATTTGCCAATTGATGTAAAAACCATGGAGACTGCAACTAGTTTTATTTTGAGTTTGAATTGAGATATAGTTGTCTGCATTAAATCAGTGAGAAATGCCACAATATACTTAGAGGGAATCCTGATACAGGTGAAAGTTTACTTTTGGGAAAAGCCAAGAGGACAATTTTAGCCTCAATCTAAAATGGGACCCTCCTGGCTCAGTTTCCCCATTGTCTTCCTTTGAAAAGGAATGTTTTGCACCTGGCTATTCCTGAATCTGGCTATGAGATGGAATTAAAGTGACTCTTTTCTGAATTCAAACAGAGGTAAAGATTCTTGATCCTGTCATATCTGGCATGTCCCTGCTTCTTGCTTTTCTGGCAAATTTCTCTAATTAGAGCAAGTGGTCAGTAAAAGATAGTAAACGTCCTATGGAGGTATGTGAAATTTGGTTGTTCTCAATCTGAATGTATAGTCATTCCACATCCCAAACAACTTGGTAAATTAATCAACAGGCTTGTTACCTGCCTGCCTGCATAGTCAAGTGAAAGGTTAAATCCCTGGAGTAGAAAGTTTTTCTGAATGATATGGGAACAATTAGACAAAGGGAAAAGAAGCTTGTGAAACAAAGGTACAACAAACAGAAGTTAATCATTATACTGTATACTAAGGCTGGGCTACATCTGAGCTACCAAAGTGTGTGTTAGATATGAGCTATTCAGGCCCAAATGCTATTTCTATAGTCTAAATAGTTTAGTAAAAAGGTACTTGGGATAGCCAACTACCTGTTACAAGATAGATCTGTCTTTCTTATATATTGGATACTGCATATTGAACTTGCCTGTCAGATTTGTGTCTGATTACAGGCGAATACACCTACAGTTGACAGCAAACAATGGATACCAGCCCATACTCACCCATCATCCCCTGGATGTGATCTATGCTCGCTTCCAGTCAGCTTCCTTCTCGGGACCCACTGAGACAAGGACAGCTCTGCTCAACTCCCATTTTCAGCCAGAAGAAGCTACAAAAGCTGAGGCCTTCATCCTTTCTCCCAAACGAATTTGGGCCCCAGCTCTTGGAGAGGAGAGTGATGGGATACTAATAAATCTGCCCCCATTCCCAATATTCTATTGGCCTGGCCCTCACTACAGGCCCTTGTTTGTTTTCCATGTAAGGGAACCTAGGTATACTCCTGCATGAGTTGCTTTCTGCCCACTATGACAATGTCTATATCACCCCGCTACCCAAGGGTTCGACTGAGAGTCAAGGGTTTGACTCTCAACAAAAAGAAGTGGGGATTTTTGTAATCCCCCATTTTGTGAACATCTCCCATCTCTCCCCATCATAGGAGAGCTGCCTAGGAAACCTGCCCAAAGCTGCTACCTGGAGCTCATAGACCCTCCTCCCCTTCTGTTCAGTTCTCAAAATAGACTTGTGATCTTTCCAGTTGGTCAACAAATTGATCGCTGGGCAATAATTGTTAGGCAATGAGCTGATTGATGCCTTTTAGCTTCTGTATTTTCCCCACTTGTGTAGCAACTGACTAAGTTGTGGTTTTGCCCTAGTTACAGTTATATTTTGATTTTGGTCTATATAAACCCTGAGAAAATGCATCTCAGGGCTGCTTGATTTGGGTAAGCTTGAGGCCTTGCAGCAGCCAGCCAGTAAACTCCACTTAAAAGACTAATGGTCTCAATCACTAAATGTCTCATTACAGCACTGCCTATTAACTGCCCAGAAAGTGAGAGGAAACACAGTAGGTCAAGAGCATGTACTTTACGGGACCTGCCTAAAGCCCTTCTTACAACCTTCCATCTTCCCTGATGCTGCAGATATATCGAATGGACAAAAAATTGATAAGGGAGCATGGAGCAAACTATTCCAGGTGGTTGGGGGGTGGGGTTAGACTGGGCATTGACTATGGATGGAGACCTAGGTAAGGAAGACAGCTTCTGGTACCCTGGACTAGGCAGGAGGGCTACAAAGAGAATACAAACTTGGCCATACCTAAGGGTCTAAATGACAAAGACTAATGATTTCAAAACTATCTTTAAATGTCATATTTATTACTGGAAATCAATTTCAATTTATCTGCTGTATGTAAGATTCTATATTAAGTCCTAGAGACATAAGGGCAAATTTTTAAAAATCCCAGCAATTCAAGGTATTCACATTATAATGGGAGATCTAGCATGCACGCATGTAAGCAAATATGAGATAAATTGAGATGGAATCATGAAAGTATTCCTGCAGAATACCATGCCCAGGCTGAGCTTTGAAGGAAGCTTGCAATTCTAAGTGAATTCCACACAGAGGGACAAATCATTATGAAGGCATGGAGGCAGAAGAAGAAATGGTGAGTTCAGGGAATAAGGTGGTCATCTAAAAATTATGTTGGAATTGGATTAAGTGAAAAGAATAGAAGTTTGTATTTCTTCACCTAGAGGGAATAAGTAGCTACCAAAGACTGGGTGGTATGCCATGGTGAGATTAGTAAAACCTTGTTTTGAGAATATTAATTTAGAAGTTTTGTAGGGAATGACTTAGAAGGGATGGGGAGGCAATTGGAAGGAGGGATACCAATTAGATTTTGTCTTCTTGTTCGGTTGTGTAAGACACTTTATGATGCATTTTAGAATTTTCTTGGCAAAGATATTGGGGTAGTTTGGCTTTCCTTCTCAGATGAGGAAACAGAGACGAAGAAGATTAAGTGACTTGCCCACAGTCACATAGCTAGTAAGTGTTTGAGGCCAGATTTGAACTCAGGATGATGAATTTTCTTGATCCAATGGGCCACTTAGCTTTCCATAGCTATTAGGAGGACACTGCACTTCTCTAAGTTTAAAGAATAGTGGCCAAGTAGAGACTGTTGGAAACCAGGATGAGGAAATATTGTAGATGTAAAATTAACCAGATTTGGCAACTGATTGGATGTTGAATATGGAAATTGTGGTGGTAATTAAAGTCCTAGGAACTCACAATTAGAAAAATAAATTCATATCTGCAACACTTTATAGACATTAGTTCACTTAATCCTCACAACAAACCTGTGAAGGAAGTAGTGTTAATATTTTTATTTTCATTTACAGATAATAAAAATAGAGGATTCTAAGAAGTGAAATAATTTGACCAAGGTCACAAAAATATTGGAGGGTAGAGCTAGTGTTTCTGACTACAGTTGGAGTGTTCTGCCCATCCTACCTCAATAACTTTGGGATAGCATCCTTGGTCTCCTTTACTTAATTCCTGCAATGAGGCAGCATAGTGTAGTGAAACCCACAGTGGACCTGGAATCAAGAGACATTGGATCAAATTGCACCTCAGATACTTTTTGAATCACTCATGAGTGAGACAGGCTTAGCATAGTGACAGGCACATAGTAGGTACTTAGCAAATGCTGACTGATTGAATGAACTCCCTGAAGCTCATTTTTCTCCTCTGCTGAAGAAGACTAAGGCCCGTTTTGCCTACCTCACAGGGTTATTGTGAGGAAATGACTTTGCACAAATTTCAGTGCCATACAAAGGTGTGTTATTGTTAACACCACTTAGATTAAGTTCATTTTGCCAACACAGTTTGAAAGAAAGCAGTACATTTTTTGCAACGCCCAGACAAACATCTTGAAGTCAGCATTAGAACCCACAGCTCATGCACAATCTTTCCATCTGTTCAGTCACAACTGCGATCTTTCCTTCTGTGTACAATGAGGCTATCCGCACCTTCTTCCCAGGGCTGTTATGAGGTTTAAATGAAATAATATTTGTACAGCACTTTACGAGCTATAGAGCGCTGTGTAAATGCTACACTTTGTTGTGGTGGTGGTTGTTATTGTCATTATTACATCTTCCTACACAAAAACGGAAAGCTTCCATTCCCAGAGGCCAAGAAGTCAGAGTCCTTGTACAAAGCCACTGAAAGAAGGTTCAAGTTTTCTCTCCATTTTAGAGTCATGTGAGCACTGGCCTTGGTTTAGAAGACTTCAATACAAAGCCTACCTTTCCTGCTTAGTTCTTAGATGACCTTGTTATTTGATGTCTCGGTTCCTTAGTTTCCTCTTCTGTGAAATGAGGGGTTGGCTAAAATCATATCTAGGGCCGCCTTTTTCACTTTCTACCTTATGATCCTATGAAAAAATAGGTTGGGGCCATGCCTGAGCCAGACACCTGCTTTCACTTCCTCTGACCTCTCTGCACAGCAGTGAAAACAGATCAAAGTGTCCAAGTATTTGGCTCCTAAAGTATTTGAAAGAACACAAAAGAGGGGAGTGGAAGCAATGAGGTTTTTTTTTGTTGTTTTTTTTGTTTTTTTTTTTTTGGAGAGGGGGAGTGGAGAGCTGTAGGAAGAGGGCGGCATTAAAGTTGCCTTTTGCTTGGTGGTGCTGAATGTAGACCTCCATCCCTGGGAGGTACCCTGCCATGGAATGTTATCGGTCACTCGTTCCAGCAAGCCTTATGTAAGCTTTGCTTTTCGAGGGGGCCAGTCACCACAGAGTACCGATTCTTCTTTAAAAAAAAGACAGACATACTAAAACAAGTGAAGAAAACCCATTTCAGAAAGTGGAAAAGAAAGAAATATGAAAGAAGTAAAAAAAATTACAGTAATTACCATTTAAAGATTGATAATATAAGACTTTTTATCAACAGCATTAATGTAGTGAATTCCAAACCCAAGGCCCCATGTAATCATATAAACATTGACCAATGGTGAGAATCCTGTTGCCGATAACTAAATCAGGTCTCCTTCTCCTCCTTGTGATACAGCCTGCCTCTCAGTTGACATCACAGTGAAGGATGTCTGCATAGCAAGGTATTAATCAGCTGATACTTGCAAACATCATTATTACATACGCCACGCCTGCATGGGGGAGCACCACATTGTCTTGGGAAAAAAAAAAGACTTCACTTTAAACTGTGGAACCAATTATTAATCTATACTCTCCTGCTTACATCACAGCAATGATACTTGAGTCATTACAAAATAAAATTCAAATAATGAGACAAAGACAAGTTGCCAACGTCACCAGGGCTCTAGGAGGCAAAATGAAGTTCCCCGAGTGTTGTTGCAAATTGGGTCGATCTATGTGGAAAGGGAACTGGCAAACAGAAATCCTGAAAGGCAGGATTTAACTTTTGTTAAAGCACATCTTTGGCACCGGAGAAGGTACGGGATGATAGTCCTATATCGGGGTGGAGGGGGAGGGGAAGAAGAAGAAAAAGAAAAAAAAAATTGGCAGTCCAAAGAGAGAATGATTATCCAGCAGGTTTCTGCGTAGCACTTCGCTTTTTATTCCTGAGAGGTACAATTAAAGGCTCCAAGTCATAAAACAGTGTATTTTCTCTCGCCTGTGATGCATTGTTTTTAATCTCACGGCCTTGTATTATATCACATTCCTATAATTCTTCCAACAGGAAAAGGCTTGTTTCATAAAAATATAGTCCCTGGCACTTGAAATATAAGTTCACATGCAAGCAACATATATATCACCAAACCAGCAAACTAACTCACTTACAATACACTCAACTTCAGGTTCTTCCTACATTATGTGAAATGGTTTGAAACAGGAGGCAGCTGCCAGGAACCATCACCGCTTCCTTGCTCAAGAGAGACAGGGGAAGGAAGAATGAAGGGGGGAAAAAATCCCCCGATGGATGCCACAATAACATGTCTTTCATTATTGCCCTGTGTCAAGGCACTCTGTAGCATTCATTGTGCATGCATAGTAAATTACTATTTACCTGGCACTGCCTTTGATAAGTCAGTCTTTTCTGCCTCTTTTCCTCGGCACCGCATGGAACAGCAGTGCTCCTTTGCCTATAATGCTTATTAAGGTGATACCTTCTCTGAATAAGAAAGCACACACTTCCATAGGAGCCATTCTCTGGGGTTTTTAAGGGCCACTGTTTTTGACTGTTTTTTTTTTCATTTCTCCCACCCTGCTGCGTTTTAATGCTATAGTGACTTCTGTGTATACAGCTCTCGTATTGAAATGTCGGCTGCAGATATATGCAATATTAAAGAGCGCTTATGAATTTTTGACATCTAATTAGTCGCTACCCAGTTAACATGTCAGGACTCAGAGGGATTAGGGAGTCAGCCCTTTCTGAATAAGTTAAAGCTGTGCTATGTCCTTTTCATGTATTATGCTTTAATGTAGGTGGTGATTATTTTGCCTTGATTAATTGATGAAGCCTATTGGTCTGGCAAGTGTTACAGAATTCACCATCTCTCACTTTACTTCTCTCAGCTGGCTTTTCCCACTCATTTGAAGGGACTTGCCTTTCTCCCTGCCCCACTATCTATATTGGTTTGAATCTCCCTTAACGTGGAATTTCCAGCCTTTGGCGTCTTTCCGTCACTCAGGTAAAAAGGGAACCTGGCATTTCACTCCCTGGTCCACAGGTGAGATATATGAAAAGGAACTGGACTTCCGTTAAGGGAAAAAAAAATGGCCTGAGTCTATCCACAGACGTACCTTTTTTAAAAAATGTGCTCAGAAAAATCTGAATCACCTGTAAAAACTCAGTGGCACATATTTCAAAACAACATGCTCCTTCCTTTATTTACAACTGTGCCCAAAACGCCTCATTGTTTGTGGCACCCTCAGAAAGAAGACACCATTGGCTGTATATATTTGTAAATACTTCCCAAGAAACAACACGTATTGTGATTTTTGAACTAAAACATAACATTTACCATGTCCTTCTGTGTATAAGTGATATGAGGTTTTATATAAAGAACAATAAGGAACCTATATTTAACAGATCACGACTTACCCCCTTTGCCTTCACAGGACCCCACTGGTATCGAAATCATTGCTTTCCAAAGTGATTTGAGATATCTCAAGTAGGAAATGTGGCCTATAAAACCAAGTTTGATTTCACTCTCTCTAAAATGATGTAAGGCAGCAGCATCCCTGTGGGATGCATTGTTTCTCTGTCTCTCTGGATCTGGGTGGCTCATGATGGTTGAGCCCATCTGTGTTGGGCCTTATCAAAGTTGGTTCTAATTGCCCGGTGTTGGTGTGGCACAAACAAGCAGAGGAATTTCCCCATCACAAAGTCAGCAAAAGAAGGTCACCTACGGGGTCATGTGCATCGGTTTATTCCTGCATTGGAGCTACTGAGAAGTTTCTTCAATATCCCCCTACTTTCTTCTCCATCGCTGGCCAAACAAAAGGCTGCTGCCATCTGAGTTCATTACTGCAGCCTCCTGGCTTCACGGACAAATAATTACTTTTCACATCGCAGAATCAATCCTATTATAAGCCTACACCATTCAAATCTGTAATTGGGGCAATAACAGCGCTGGAGCCGATTTATCTTTTTAAATGCACAAAACTCATGCTAACCATCCTAAAAATGTATAATTATAAATAAACCTTCACCTACGTCAATAGGCTGAGTTTTTAATTACTGTGCTGCATGTCAATCAAGGCCAGTACTGTTTATGCATTCGAGGGGGCTATTTCAGAGAAATTTCGGTGGTAGCTTCGCTCCATTATCTGCATTTAGAGGGGGAGGAAGGGGGGGAGGAAGGGAGGGAGGAAGGGAGAAAAGGAGAGAGAGGGGAAAAAAAGGAAGAAGGGAAAGAGAGAGAGAGAGAGAGAGAGAGAGAGAGAGAGAGAGAGAGAGAGAGAGAGAGAGAGA
>CM053595.1:2279598-2331488 GCA_028646575.1 Pseudocheirus occidentalis | reverse complement strand
TATATATATATATAGTTTTAATTACATGGCATCTGAGGCTCTTTAACCAGATGAATGCAGAGGTCCCATTTCATTGAGAGTCTAATGACTTGCTAATTCAATAAAGATCTCAAAATGTAGAAAGCTGAAAAGTAGACCATACCAGGATTGAATGATAGAAATGGAAATGTTTAGCCTAGAGAAGAAAAAAAATCAGGAAGGGAAAGACAGTAGTCTTTCCTCTCTGAGAATTCCACTTATAGGTCTTAGTTCTTTCTTCCAAATCTAACTTGAAGTCTCCAATCTAAACATTTTGTCTCTACAATCAATCCCTATTCAACACCATCTAAAGAGCTATTACCATTTTGATTGATCTCCTCTAGATTCTCTGTAGGTTATCAAGTTCCTCCTTGAAATAATTCTATCAGTCTTGTTGAGGTGTTGAAGAATTACTATATGTAACACACATTGTACTTAATCAACTTGGACACTGAAAACAATTTAGAGAAATGGACACACCTTGCTGAGTCACAAATTTCAGTCCAAAGTAAGGAAAAGCTTCTTAACAATAAGCTATCCAAAAGCAGAATGATCTTGCCCATGCATCAGGTGATTTTTGATCAGTTATTATTTGGACTAGATGGCTTCTAAATTCTTTCCAATGATCCGATGCTGTCTTACTAGTATCCCTAGAACTGAGGGGTTAATCCAAAGGGTTTTCACTTAAATTGTTCTGATTACTTGTGAGTAAGGTTTGGGAGGAGAAGAGATGAGTCAAAAGAAACAAAGGAAAATGGTCAGAAAACCTCAGCAGAAGGACAAATAACAGATGGGTGAACATGAATCCAATACAAGTGCCAAATAGGAGAAGGAAGTGCCAAGTTGGACAACATATCACCAAAGAAACAAAATGGTCATCAACAGAGTCTAATGGTAGAGCTACTCGGAGAGCACTGAGCTTAAAGTCACAGAAGTACTGGGTGGAATTCTCCTGCTGTGCCACTTAAAGGTTGTGTAAACATCAGTGAGTAATTTCACCTGCCTTCACTTCAGTTTGTTATGGGAATAACAACCCCCTGCACTGCCTGACTGTGGAAGTACAACAAAGCATAGTGGGTAAAGACATTATGAACTTCAATGTGGGAATTAGGGCCAAAATATTTGAGAGTGGGAAGTGACCTTACATCTTTCTAGTAACCTGCTCAAATCACAAGATGAGTAAATTTAGGGTCAGAGAAATTGTCCAAGGACACACTTCTCTAATAAATCTATCTGAATTCACGTCACCTGACTTCAAATGCAATGCTCTCTCCACTCCCTTCTCATTGTCTCGTTAGAAGTCTTGCTATTTTTATAACAGAAAATTAAAAGAAGTACCTCACAGTAACAACGGATCTTTTTCCTAAAGATTCCTTCTTCCATTCATCTGACTGAACACAGCTTCTGAGCTCCTTCTATTGACTCACAGAAAATAAACAAACTTACATGTAACTCTGAACTCTATAGGAAATGCCAGGACAAGATTGTCAGCCCAGTGAATTCAAATTTGACCAGGGCAGAAACAGTAGGGACAATTCTGATCATTCCAACATGCTCAAGGAAACCAGTCTCCTACAGTCGTAGGCACAGTGCTATCTGCATCTCCTAGCCCTAAAGGAATTCTGGAGAAGAGTCCACTGTGTCTTTCTGAACAATAACTTGACCCCCAAGAAAGAGCAAGGGTCAGGTCAGATTCTCAGTAGTTGAATTAAGCCATAGTAACCATATTATTCTTTGCTCTCTCACGGTAAGAGGAAAGCAGCCAATTTCTAGAATATTAGAATTTAGAGTGGCAATGGACCTTAGGGATCTAAAAATCATACAATTTCATCTAACAATCTTATCCATTTTACAAAGAAGGAAACTGAAACTCATAGAAGGAAAGTAACTTGCCTTCGGTTATTCAGTGGTACAACCAAGAATGGAAAGCAGGTTCTCTGACTCCAAGTTTAGCAGAATGGACTTCATATAGCTGTGATCACAATATGGCTTCACTTACTTTACAAGACCTCCATATTTCTCTCTGGTTCTGTATTTGACTGCTAAAGCTGCCATGCGAGGACCAGTGTCCTTTCCAAAATAGCTGCTGTCTCTTATTATCCTTGTTAGATGCCTTCTCAGATTATAATGGCAAGTAGGGTATTGTTGGGGGGGGGTAGGAAAATATGAGCTCTGTCATCAAGGAACCTTGCACAAGTAATGTGGCCTCTTGTTGGGTGTTTTCTTTCTTTTTTCTTTTTTTTTTTTGAGGGGGGGAAGGTAGGGCATTTGGGGTTAAGTGACTTGTCCAAGGACACACAGCTAGTTTTTGTGTGTGTGTTAAGTGTCTGAGGTTGGATTTGAACTCAGGTCCTCCTGACCCATGGCCAGGTGCTCTGTTCACTGCACTCATCCACAAAACAAAAGGATTAGAATCTAGATGTTTAAAGTTCCTTCGGCACTGAATAAGACCTGCATTTCCAGACAGAACACAAATTTGTTTTGATCGACAATATTTTTGTTAGAAGAAAGCACTTTTTTGGGGGGGGGGGATAGGAGAGAACTAGGGTAACAATAAGTTTAGAAATAGACACAGACAAGCAAAACAGTGTTAGTATTACCCCAGTAAACAGAATGGCTATTCAAAGCAATAAGCTGAATGTGGTAGTGCTGTGGTTTCTCATACAACTCCGATTTTCTTAATGTATTGAAAATGTTTGTTGATGAATCCCCACTCCCTCCCCCCAAAAAATTCTAAAAATCCTTCCAGTTTTAAATCCTATGATTCTGTGTAGAAGTGTTGGTAAAGATATCTGAGAGGTGAGTGACACCATCTGGAAAGGTGAAAGTTGCTACAAAATGATGATGGGGTGGGCCTTTTCCAGGAAGAATTCTCATATATTTCCCCAATAGCAAATAATGACCATGGCCCAGATGTCTGCCTGATTAATTACCATTCAATAGATATGAAAGAGGGGAATAAACAACAGGTTTATTAGAGAATTACTTTCCTGAAGAAAGATCTAAGCCCCACTTCAGAGTTTTTTTTTCCTTCCTTTACAGTGCTGATCATATAAATTTGCAATAGTTAACTGAAATGTAGCTTTACCTCCAAGAAGAGCTTGTTATGCGCACAGCTCTCAGTGACTAATACAGTCCAGAGAGTTAATCACTGGACCAGAGTTCTTTGTAATAAATTATTGCTAGGCTTCCTTGCAGAAGAATTATCTCTGTAAAGGATTCTGCCTTAGGCCATGGACTCTCAAACCTACTTTTCTCTGGGATCAGTTCCTTCTAAGAATTGCCCCAGGGAAACCCTGACCTTTTGGCCTTGGGCTTTTTGACTTCTTTGTTTTATACAAAAATCACTAACTCTGGTTTAATGCCACTGATCCAATTTGAGGATCAGTATCCTGACTTAGCTCATCTTCTGTGACCCTGGTCCCCTAAAAGATGCCAATTGTCATGGTATCTTGGGGGCCTCCTTCACCTTCTATGGCACACTTCCGATGATAAATGTATTGCTTCTAGATGATTTATTGGTTTAAAATATTTTTTGATATCTTTTATCTGTGCATTACCTACATTTCCTTTCCCTGTGTGTCTCACTACCCACCCTCCAGAAAGCCATCGCTTAAAATAAAGAATAAAAATGGGAAAAAAAATAAATTTAAAATGAACCTATATATGGGGAAAAAAAATGTCTTTAGTATTCTTTCCCACGGTCTTCTATATCAGCAAAGAAACAGTGGGAAGGAATGTTTTCCTTTCTGTTCTTTGGTACCAAACTAGGTCATTAGAATTTCAAAACTTTCAGTTTTATTTGTTTTGGTTATTGCTTTATTTATGTATTTCCTGCTTTAAGTTGTTACAGTAATTGTGTATACTGACTTTTGGACTTTTTTTTTGGTTCTGCTTGTTTCACTGCATCAGTTGACATGCCTTTTAATATTCATTGCATTCATCTCATAGTTTCTCATAGCACAGTACTCTTCTGTCACATTCATGTACCCCAGTTTGTGTAGTCATTCTCTATTCAATGGATATAATTTGTTTCCAGTTTCTTGCTGCCACATAAAGTGTTGCTACATGTAAATATTTCAATATATGTAGAATCTTTCTTGTCTACAATTTCCATTTGTTAAAGGCAGCATATTCATTTGAAAAATATAGAACTACCAATATTAAAGCTCAGATGATTAGGAACAATAATTCTATCCCAACTAGATGGATCATGAGTGTCATGAAATAGTCAATATAATTAATATTTCCCCAATCCCACCATTTGGTCACAATTTCTTCAAGGGACCCTGTTACTGTGCTCCTACTTGACTCAAAAAGAGAAGGGTTCATATTGACTTTGAGTACTCTACTGCCAATATGGAATTGGCCATGGGAAGAGAAGCATCCTCTTCCATTTTCATATCCATTTTGCATACCCAGACTTATTTTCAGTCAAGCATGTAAGAGGCTTTTGGAGGTTTCATACAAATCTTCCCACTGGTGTAATCACTATGCAACAAATACCCACTCTATACCTCTCTGAGACAAAAGTGTTACATGATTCTGTATTCAACATTATAAAGAAAACTATTTCCAAGGTAAAGAGATACCTCTCAAATCCTACAAAGATCTCACATTTTTTACCATAACCTTATGGGGAAAATATTTATAATACAAACTTTAAATTTATTGAAACAAAATAACAGGAAACATTTTGTCTTGCTTGCAGTGGTCAGAACACCTCTGGAATATTCTTTGGTTCTGGATAGCACATTTTAGGATAGACTTTACAATTCTTAACAGCATTTTAGATTTGGAGCTGGAAGGGACCTTGTAGGTCATTTAATTAAACTTCCTAATTTCATAGATGAGAAAGCGGAGGACCAAAGAAGTTAAATCATTTCCCCAAGGTCACACAGGTTGTACAGGACAGACTGAGATTTAAACCTCTGTGCTCTAACTCTATATTCATTGTTTTCTTCTCCTCTACCATATGCCTCTTTGATGTTTAGGGGATGCTAGAAGGACTAGAAATAATGCCATACAAACGTGGAGTATTTAGCCTAATGAAGAGAAAACTTCAGGGGCACATTATAGTTATATGTCAGTTTTGATGAAGATGGGATTAGAATTGTTTTTCTTGCCATTAAAATACAAAATCAGAAGCAATGCAGAGGGCAGGGGTAAAAGATCTTTTACACTGATGATGTGACAGATTAAACCCTTTTTTTCTTACAAATTTGATCCTTTAAACAACTCTATAAAGGAGGTACAATTACTCCCATTTTACAGTTGAAGAAACTGAGGTTAATTGATTTGGCCAGGGTCACACAACTAGTAAAATGTCCATGGCTAGATTTGAACTCAGGTCTTCCTAACCCCAGGACCAATACTTTATCCACTATGCCATCAACTGGTTCACGGAGATTAGAGAGAGGCAGGTTTCAACTAACAAAGCCGAAAACTCCCTAACAATTTATATATTATGACTTCAAGGATCATTTCCAATGCTGAGATCCCATAGTTCTATCACTCATGTTCTCTCTCATTTCTCTCTGAGAGAGAGAGAGAGAGAGAGAGAGAGAGAGAGAGAGAGAGAGAGAGAGAGAGAGAGAGTACATACCAGAATTTCTTCTGCCCTTTCACCCAATAATAAATCTGACCAGGGTTATCTGAGACAAAAGAAGTTGAAGTACTAGCTATTAATAAATAGATTTTGAAGCCATATATCTAGGTCAGTTGGTCCAGCCACTCCTGCTTCAATTCCCTGGCCCTTCTGCTATTGTCCAGGATTTCCAGCAAGATAGACTAAGTGGTGGCCCTTCCATGTATCTAGAATTTTATTTTCACAGTCTATTATGGATTGTCTCAAGGCTTTGGGCAAATAAAACATCCATATCTCTCTCATCTATAGCTATGGCTTCATTATATAACCTATTGCTACACATGTGGAAAGAGAGAGAGAGAGAGAGAGAGAGAGAGAGAAAGATGATAGATAGATAGATAGATAGATAGATAGATAGATAGATAGATAGATAGATAGATCATCTCCACTAAGAAGCCAAGGGTCTTTGAAATGCACACAGTTTATAAATGATTATAAGAAAAGGAAAGAGTTAAATGGAGCAATATAAAAAAAGCATACACCTCTATACTACCTTATATTCCTGTCAAATGCTCCTGAACATACAATGGCTAAACTCTGCAAACACCAAGTGAGTCATTTACCTGAGAGAATGGCTCATCTTTGTGAAAATTGGGTTTCATTTCTTACTGACCCTGTCAACAACTCTCTGAAACTAATTTGCTAGCTCAGTGGCTCATCATCAGTTGCACTTACATGGAACTGACAAAGGTCAATCATGTAAAAAAAAAACCAAACTTGATTTCAATACTTAATCTAAGGAAGTGTAATATAGCAGCTATCATTTTTGATTGAATCAACATGGAATTTATCTAAATGCATCCCATATACCTGATCCTTGGCATTTCCCTCTATATACCCTACCTAGCCTCCTTTAAAACTATTCTTGAGGGCGCATTAAATTGGCTTGATGCAAGTCAACAAAATCATGTCATCCATGAAGAACACGGACACATATTTTGACCAAAGGATTCAGCAGCCGCAGATCCTATAATCCTGGCCAAGTTCTTAGAGCAGGGGTCGTACACTCTCTTCTAAATAAGGTAACCATTTTAAACGAACAAGTAGAGCTATGCAAAATTAAAAGATATGATGGGGAGGCAGAGAGTTCCTTATCATTTGAGAGGGAGGCTGAAGGTTCGCTTCTTGGGGATGTAATAGAAGGGAGCCATGATTCAGATAGGGATTGTACTTAACGGTTTCTACTGTCTTAATTGATATCGTCCAGTGATTTTTGTCTGTTTTCCCAAATTATATCCAGTGGTCATTTTTCTTGAGGTAGTTTGATGGTAGAAAAGTATAAAGAAAATATATTTCCAGCGGTGCCTCTCATTCTACCATCTCACTTATAGTTCTATCTAGACCACCAACAGAACACCCATATATCCATGTTAATCCCTCATGATTAGAGTAAGACAAGTGGAAAAAAAGAGGTCCAGGGCAGGTGAAATGTAGAAAGATCAAATGGGGAGCACACACGGAGGGTAGAATGAAATATGTGAATAATGCTCATTGCTTTAGAAAGAATGGTCCATTCCACTTGGTTGTGTTTTTACCTTTCAGTCTCTGCTGAGATGACTAGATAACCAGGGGAGAAATCTGTTGGATGATCATGGGAAGCTCTACATCCAGAATTTACTTATTGGTTCTTAGTTTTCAACATTCATTTCCACAAGATTTTGAGTTACAAATTTTCTCTCCGCCTTGCTCCTACCTTCACCCCAAGATGGCATGCATTCTGAGTACCTGTTCCCCACCATCTGCTCTCCCTTCCATTACCCCATTTCCTCTTATCCCCTTCCTCCTTATCTTATTGTAGGGCAAGATAGATTTCTCTATCCCTTTGCCTGTATATCTTGTTACACAGCTGCATGTAAAAACAATTTTTTTCCTGACATTTCTTTTTAAAAACTTTGAGTTCCATATTATCTCTCTTCACCCTTCCCCAAGCATCCCCATTGAGAAGACAAAAAATTCAATATAGATTATACATGTGTAGTTATGGAAAACATTTCCATAGTAGTTATACTGTGAAAGACTGCATTTCCCTCCATCCTATCCCACTCCCCATTTATTCTATTTTCTCCCTTGATCCTGTCCCTTTCCAAAAGTATTTGCTTTTGGGGTGGCTAGGTGATGCAGTGAATAGAGCACTGGCCCTGGAGTCAGGAGGTCCTAAGTTCAAATCTGACCTCAGACACTTAACACAAAAACCAGCCATGTGGCCTTGGACAAGTCACTTAACCCCAATTGCCTTACCTTCCCCACTCTGAAAAGCAAAAAATAAATGTTTGCTACTGAGTACCCCTCCTCCAATCTGTTCTCCCTTCTATCACTCCCCACCCCCATAATGGCAAGGAAAATAGTACTTTGCTGATTGTTTCATCTTTTCAAGTACCTTTTAACCTCACATTTGATTGTCTTTGTTGGAAACAGTATATACATTTTGTTATCCTTAATAGACCTAAAATCATCACATGGATGATGAGGGAGCGAGGAGGAGCTCCTCCCACAGTGGGAGGAGCCTGTCAAAACTGAGGAACAGGAAGGGTTGCCAGAATAGGAATGAACAGACTGTGCTAACTGTACTGACTGATGATATTGTAACTTACTATGACCTAGTGTTGGATGGTATTTGTACTTTATGCTACCCCTTAAGGGTGATTGGCTTAAGGATGATTGGCCCCCAGTCAAGAGGAGAGATTTTACTTGAGTACTCTATATTGATTGAGCAGATTGTGACTTACTGAATGATATGTTTTGTCTAAGACTATGTTGTCACCTTAGTGATAAGTGATGTTATATTGTTATGAATGTTGTGGTCTAGTTTCTTGAATGTTTTGCTATAGGTTATTGCTGAACAAATGGAGAGTTCACTATACCATGCACTTATATCTTTAAAGTTATTCACAGTAGCTGTCCATGATTGGCTTTCCCCTACCCCCCACTTCCCTCAACTTTTCTGTATGGTAAGATACAATATTGAGGGTGTATGCTATTCCCTCTTAATGTCAAATACAATGAGAATAAGGTTTACTCATTCCCTTTCACCTCCCCCCATCTTTTCCTCCACTGTCATGTTTTTTTCTTGCCTCTTCTATGTGAGATAATTTACTCTATTTAATCTCTCCCTTTCTCCTTTTCCCAATATATTCCTCTCTCACCCCTTAATTTTATCAGACCTTCACATTCAACTCAACCTGTGTGTCTATATCTATACACATATGTATGCTATGTGTGTGTACATATGTATATATGTGTGTGTATATGTGTGCATGTATAGATATGTGTATATGTGTGTATATGTATATCCATATAACACACACAGACACACATATATTCCCTTCAACATTAATACTGAGAAAAGTCTCATGAGTTACAAATATTACAAACTTCCCCTGAAGTATCATACTCAGGTTTGCTGTGTAGGCAATAGTTGGCTTTATTCCTAGCTCCTCTGATCTCAAGAACAGCATATTCCAATCCCTTGGATCTCTTAATGTAGCAGTTACTAGATATTGTGTCATCCTGATTGTGTTTCCACAATACTCAAATTGTTTCTTTCTGCTTACTTGCTATATTTTCTCCTTGACTTGTATACTCTGGAATTTGGCTACAATATTCCTAGGAATTTTCCTTTTAGGATCTCTTTCAAGAGACAATCTGTGGATTCTTTCAGTTTCTATTTTACCCTCTGGTTCTAGAATGTCAGGGTAGTTTTCCTTGACAATCTGTTGAAAGATGATATTTAGACTCTTTTTTTTAATCGTGGCTTTGAGACAGTCCAATAATGTTTAAATTATTTCTCCTGCATCTAATTTCCAGGTTGTTGCTTTTTTCAATGAGATATTTCATGTTTTCTTATATGTTTTCATTCTTTTGGTTACGTTTTTATAATTTCTTGATTTCTCATAAAGTCAGGAGCTTCCATTTGCTCCATTCTAATTTAGAAAGAATTGTTTTCTTCAGTGAGCTTTTGGACCTCTTTTTCCATTTGGTCAAATGTGCTTTTTAAAACTTTCTTCTCCTCATTGGCATTTTGGACCTCTTTTGCCTTTTGAGTTAGTCTGTTTTTGTTTTTCTGTTTGTTGCTTTTTTTGGAGGGGAAGGAAGGGCAATTGGCGTTAAGTGACTTGCCCAAGATCACACAGCTAGATTTTTGTGTTAAGTTTCTGCAGCCAGACTTGAACTCATTTCCTTCTGAATCCAGGGCTGTGCCACCTAGCCACCCTGAGTTAGTCTATTTTTTAAGGTGTTATTTTCTTCAGTCTTTTGGGGGGTCTCCTTTAGCAAGCTGTTGACGTGTTTTTCATGATTTTCTTGCATCACTCTTGTTCCTCTTCCCAATTTTTCCTCTACATCTTTTATTTGATTTTAAAAATCCTTTTTGAGCTCCTCCATAACCTGTGACCAATTCATATTTTCTGTGGAGTCTTTGAATGTAGGCACTTTGACTTTGTTGTCTTCCTCTTGTATGTTTTCATCTTCTTTGTCCCCGAAAGATTCTATAGTCTGATTTTTTTAATGCTGTTTGCTAATATTCCCAACCAATTACTTAACTTTTGAGCTTTTTTTCAAGGCAGGACTCTGCTTTCAGAGTGGAGAGTGCTGTGTCCCAATTTTCAGGGGTTTTGCGCATCTGTTGTCAGAGCTGCTTCTAGGCACAGGTAAATTTTCAGTACTTCTAAGGTGGTATGATCAAAGGAGAGGTTTTTACTACTCTCTTGGCCAGTGCTCTGGTCTGTGAGCAACTACAAGCACTCTTCTCTGTCTTGGAATGGTGAGGAGAACTCCCTCTCCACAACTACCACAAGTTCTGCCATACCAGCCCTCCTCCTCATCCCAGGACTGCCACCCAAGACTAAGACCCAGATCCAAGCAGGGCAAAGCAAATGATTCTTGCTATCATCTTCTGATCAACTGCTTCATCTCCCCCCACCCCCCATCATCTGTGGGCCTGGAGATCCAGAAGCAGTTGCTATTGCTGTCACTGCCATCCCTTGACCACACTAGGCCTGAAGCTAGACCAGGCTTTTCTCCCACCCAGGCCAATAGTGTTTCCTCACTGACCTTCTGCTTTGTCTTTGGCATTTCTGTGTTGAGAAGTCAGGAAAGCAGCACAGTTGTCAGTGATTCAGTTCCCTGAGGCTTGCTCCCACCCCAGTGTGGGACACTCTGGACTGAGTTCCACTCCCAGCCCAGTGCAATGGACTCTTCCAAAAGGCCTTGCAGTTGTCTTGGACTGGAGGTGGTTTTCACACTATCGTTTTGTGGGTTCTGTAGGTTTAGAATTTGCTTGGTCAATTTTACAGAAATTTGCAGGAGTTTGGGAGAGAGTTGAAGCAAGTCCCTGCTTTTATTCCACCAACTTGTCTCCACCCATGGACAATAATGAATTTTATATAACCATCTCAATGTGACTGTCAAGTGGGAAGTGCTTCTCATTGAATTAAATAAATTATTTGTGACTAATATAGTCCCTTCCACAAATTTAAAGGAACTTTAAACACATTTTGTAGCTGAAAGACCCAAATATAACTTTACAGATTAACAAAATAATTAGTGGATCTTGAATTCTGCTCATGTGTCTAAATGGGAGAGATCATGTCTAGAAATAACTGTGAACTACAATTTTGGAGAGTTTTTCTGATTTTAGTGCCTTTGCCACTAAACCACTGTGTAACCTTGGTCAAATCCTTTCTTTCTGATTCTTTTCTCTTCCTCTATAAAATTTAGGAGTTGAAGGAATTTATTTCTGAGGTCTTTTGTGATGCTAATGTTTCATGGTTCTGAGATTCTTCCATTTCTAACATTCTGTGAGGCTATGATTCAGTTCTCTAAATTTTAAGTGTCCTTTTATGTCTAAAGCACTGAACTAGCTGCTGAGGATAGGAAGACCAAAAATAAATAAAAGCAAAAAATAAACAATAAAACAGTTCCTCCCCTCAAGAAATTTATATAATAATTAAGAATGGGAGAGGGGAATACAATATACACATGTAAGTACAACATACATAAAAGGCTCATAAAGTAAATAAAAGGACTGAGAAGTAGGAAAAAATAGTAATTATTAGGAAAGGTCTTATGTAAGAGTTGATACCTCAGCTGAGCTTTGAGGTAAGGTTGGAATATTCCAGAAATATGGAAGGGGGAGGAGTTGAGAAGAAGCTAGGCAAAAACTCAAAGGTGTTAAATGTTGAATATGAAGAATGATTTTAGACCAATTTAAAATAGATTTTTAACATTAAATTTAATCAATGGACAGATTTAATTATGTTTATTAATATATAAACAAGCCTAGCTACATGTCTTTAACACTTTTAAGACTTCTCTTTAACTTGGATGAGAATAGAATAGTAAGATCGGCTAACCAAACCAGCTAGGGCTATCATCCCAGGGCTTTAAATTTTGTTGTTGTTTAGTCATATTTCAATTCTGTCCAACTCTTTTCATGATTCTGTAGGGTTTTCTTGGCAAAGATACTAAAATATTTTGTTATTTCCTTTTCCAGTTCATATTATAGACCAGCAAACTGAGTCAAAGAGGGTTAAGTGACTTGCCCAAAGTCATGCAGCTAGTAAGTGTCTGAGGTGAGATTTGAACTCATGAAGCTGAGTCATCTTGACTATAGTCCAGCACTTTATTTACCGAACCCCCTGTTGATGTGGCAGAAGGGGACTGGCTGAGACAGGAGGCCAGTGTGTGTGTATATAAGAAGAATTCTAGAGACAGAGAAGCAGAATTGGAATGTTCCTCCTGGTGGCTCCTGTTGGAGGAAGCAGGATTGTACCAGCATTTGGGAACTGAGCTGTTGGACTAAAGAAGTGAGTTGGAGTTTTCTTAAGAGTGAGAGAGAGAGAGAGACAGACAGACAGACAGACAGACAGAAAGATAGGGAGAGGGAAAGGGAAAGGGAGAGGGAGAGGGAGACAGAGACAGAGACAGAGACAGAGACAGAGACAGAGAGAGGGAGAGAGAAAATTTCTCTCCCAGCATCTGGAAGCTGACCTAGAACTGAGTTGAAGTTTTCCCAGGACCAGAATCTGGTGAAGGCCACCTGGAAGGATGAGAAGGCTTGCCTGGAAGGCCTCCTGGGAGGCCATTTCTCCTGGGTCCTAGTGCCAGCTGAATGGCTGGAGGGCTAAAGAAGCATGACCAGGATAAGCCTTTGTTGGTTTGTGGCTTAGCTGATCTTTGAGTTCCTGGCAACAGAAGGGATGAAGAGTTTGAGATGTGCTGGACCCTGTGAACTTTGGTGTGTGCCAGGGATTGCCTGGAGGACTGGACAAGAACCTGGGAGCTGTCTGCCCCTGAATCCAGGTAACTATTTGGTGGATTCAGGTAGAAGCTGGGACCATGGAAAAGGATCCAGGGAATCAGAGAGACTGCCCTGAATAAAGATGAAGAAAAGGCCTCCCCATGGATAAAACTGAGGTTTGCTGGACACTGACGTATGGAGGGTTTGTATAATTTTCTAATGACTGTATTTAGTGATTAATGATACTTAGTGACTGATTGCTAGATGAGTGATTGATTAAGGTATTGACTTGCCCTATGAGTTGAAGATTGATTATTGTATTGTGAATTGATTGAATGATTAAGTAAGGAGGGTTTCTCCCTGAGGGAAGCCAGATGATTATTCTTTAGTTCCTTGTTCTAAATATTGTGGCCACTGTAGTGAAAACTGTGTGTCCATCCTAATGTTAAGCTGTTGTGAACACTGTATTGTGATTTTCTGTGATAAGATGTAATGTTGTGAATGTTGTACTGTACCTTAATTGTTGTGTATATTATATTGTGATATGTTGTGAATGTTTGCCTTGATTTGTAATGGAATAAGCAGAGTGCTCACTATGCTTTTGATCTGAACCTTAAAAGATGTTCACAGAAGCCTTCTTTTGGGAATCTGCTGGTGTATGGTGAAACACAGCTATAGCAGGAGGAAATCTGGCAGTTTGCTGGTAGTTCAGTTATGGAGAACTAGTGTCTCAGTAGAATGATGAAGAAGTAGACTGATGTATGTGCAAGGCTGAGGCGTTGGGAGAGGAGGGTCTCCCAGAGTGAATACTGCGCTCCATCCCTACATCCCCACCCACCCATGCTTTGGGGGAATAAGAGAAGTAGCATATAATAAATCTAACTGACAATGAAGAAAAACACACTAAGACCAAACATGGACAACAAATATGTACTCAGACATATAAAGACATCCAGAGAAGAGAGCAATTTCAATGAACTTCATGATGTCTGTCATACCAGAAAAGAGTTTCCAGCCATGAAACCTGCCCAAACCTCATATCTCACAACTCAAAAAGAAGGGAACTATAGGAGGACTCTAGAAACCCAGTCATGAATTATACTGTTGCCCATGTTGCATTGCAGATGTATCTTATTACCTTCATGGTTTTGTTATGCAGAGAATAAGAAGAGCAAGGTGAGACCTGGGTTCAAGATAAATTTAGGTGTGGATTTATTGAGCAAGAATGCGACTACCAGAGTGTTCACTCAAATCAGCAATAATATTTGCGATAATATATATTTATATGGCTAAAACCACAATAAGGGGAGAGGTAGCAGAAGCTATGATGTAGAGAAGCAAAGAACAGACATTGGTTAAATCTATGACTCAGGGAAGCATGGTGCAAGGGTACAAAGGTGAAACCTTCCTGTGAAGTGGAGGTCTTTCCTAGAACTGGGAGGATGGCACAGGGTAGAAGGCTGTAGTCAGCTTTCCAGAGCAGGGTGGAGGGTCATGGAATGAGGGGGAATGGAATTCCCCAGATCAGACCAGGACAGGGTCATGGGACAAGGTAAACTGGAATTCCCCAGAGCAGGGTAGGGTTATGTTCTGGGCAAAGGGGTTGGGGCCACTGCTTGGTCATTGGAGCAGGACAGGATGGTGCAAGGATTTTATCTAGGTTTTACATGCCAAGAGGAAAATTTGGTGTTTTGGTCTAGGAAACAAGGAAAAGCCACTTTTTTCTTTACAGAGTAAAGGAATAGAGAAGTAGGAATATTTATCAGTTTGGCAGCTGTACGTAAGACAAATTGGTGAGAGAAGTTACTTGACGGCAGTATGCTGAAATAGTCTAAATGAGGACCTGAACTTGGATAGTGGTCCCATAGG
Organism: Pseudocheirus occidentalis; assembly: GCA_028646575.1. Classification (NCBI taxonomy): domain Eukaryota; kingdom Metazoa; phylum Chordata; class Mammalia; order Diprotodontia; family Pseudocheiridae; genus Pseudocheirus; species Pseudocheirus occidentalis. The sequence continues at coordinate 2,316,717 of CM053595.1, read as the reverse complement.
CTGTTAGTGTTTGTCCTTATTTCTCAAAGAGGACAAGGGCATCAAAGAGGTAATGCCATGACATGCAAGTGAATTGGATTTAAGTGAAGGAAGCTGTGAAAAGTTAACAGCCTCACTTTCTTCTCTGGAGCCATCTGGGTTCAGGTAAGAGATATAGATTAAGATGACTGGATATGACCATCATTCTTTCCCTTAAACATTCAAAGCTTGAGTTCTATTTATGGCATCACCAACAAATAGTTTCGCAGTTACAGCAAGATGTTAAGTGCTGGGAAATTCCCTACTTCCTGAATAAGCCGTCTCCTTTGAGACAACTCTAATTGTTGGAAAGTTTTTCCTAATATTAAGTTGAAATTTACCTTCCCATAACATCTACCTATTTCTTTCAGTTCTGTCACTTAGATTGAACTAGTCATTCTTCCACATGACAGGCTATTAAATATTCAAAGACAATTACCATATTCTTATAGGTGGGACTGTGGAAAAAGCCTGGAATTCAGAAGATTCACCTTCAAATATGACTGTAAACATTTATTAGCAGTGTAACCCTGGGCAAGTTGCTTAAGCCTGTTTGCCTCAGTTTCCTCATTTGTAAAATGAATTGCAAAGGAAATGTCAAACCACTCTAGGATCTTTGCCAAGAAAACCCCAAATGGGATTCACAAAGAATTGGACAGAACCTAGCATCATGTTTCTGCTAAATCTTTCCTCAAGTTCCAAAAGTAAATCTTCATACTCAAGTATCTCTAGTCTCCTCATTCTTCTCTTTACTCTCCTCTGGACACATTCCAGCTTGTTGATGTCCTTCCAAAATGTGGTACCTAACAATGCACCCAGAAATGTGGGAACTAGTCTTCCCTTCATTCAAACTTCTATGTCAGTATTATTAATGCACTTGAAGCTCATGTTAGCTTTAGGAGTCCCCATACCACAGTGCTGAATGAAAAAGCTATATTTAAAACACTTCCCATCAGTTTGATGCTTTATTTCATAGCTCATAGATAGAGAGACAATAGATGGGACAAATATAATAGACAGATGATAGATGAATTAGGGATATAGAGTTTAGGATAGATGGATAGAGAGGTATAGGTATGTACAGCAGAAATAAACCTCTAGATGAGAGAGAATGTACTTAAGCATATAATAATATTAAAGAGGAAAAGACAGATTTGACCTCTTACAATTTTTTACTTAGTTTATACTGATGTAATAGTTTATGTATTTTTTAAAATTTTAATTTAATTTATTTTTTATTTTATTTTATTATTTTATTTTATTTTTTTGCTTTTTAGAGGACAACTGTGGTTAGGTGACTTGCCAAAAGTCACATGGCAAGTAAATGTGTCAAGTGTCTGAGGTCGGATTTGAACTCAGGTCCTCCTGACTCCAGGGCCCGTGCTTTATTCACTGTGCCACCTAACAATGGCGTGTATGTACTTTTAATACAGCATGTACTCAGCTAATGGCAAGATAAAGAATCACAGGACATCAGAAGGGAGTTCAGGGGTCATCTAGTTGTGACCCATAGTTAATCAGATGGCAAAGTTAGAAAGTACTGGACAAATATTAGCTCATTTGATTCTTACAAAAAATTTGGGAGGTAGGTTTTGCTATTGTCCCCATTTTACAGATTAGGAAATCACATCAGATAGTGGCTCCATGATTTGTCCAGGGTCATAAAGCTGATAAATATTGGAGACCAAATTTAAACTTAGTTGTTCCGGAGTCCAGGTCCTATGCTTTACCCACTGTGTCACTTGGCTGCCTCCTTTAACAAGAATCTCTTCTAAAACCAGATAAAATACAACAATAACAACTTTTGCTAAGCACCTGCTATGCACAGGGCTAGGGTTGGTTGGAGATACAAAGTTTTGTCAGATAAGGACCGTGCCCTCTAGGAGTCCATAGTCCACTGGTTACATCTCTATTAAGAGGTCATTAATCCTGCACTCAAATATCTTCAATGATAGTCAATCTGTTTCCTCTAGCCTTGGGACAGATCAAATTGTAAGTTCTTTTTTTTAAACATTGAACCTAAATTTGCTTCTCTTCAATGTCTTTCTACTTCCTACTTCTCCCATCTGGAACCAAGCAGAACGCTAACTCCTCTTCCCCATGCTAGCTATCTTCAGGGATTTAAAGACTCTTAAATGTGCTCATCTATATGCCAAGCATCTCCATTTCTTTCCACCAGTCTTCCCTTGTGGCAGGGCTTTTGGTGTTTCTGACCTCTTCTCAAGCTTCGCTGTAGCAAAGTTCATAGCACAGGTAAGGGGGATATTTTTATCAAATATTAGAGGTTGTTTTGGAGGTGACATCTCTTCATGGATCCCAATGTCCACCTAAATGTGGAATATAGTGAGGTTACTAATTTGCATCCTATAACAGCAATCCCTTAAAATAGTGTTTTAATGTTTACAAAGTGCTTTCCCTACATTACCTCACTTGATCATTATAGCCACCTTGTGATATAGATGCTAATGTTATCCCCATTTTACAGATAAAACTAAGACTGTGGGAGGTTAAGCAACTTGCCCAGGGTCATGCAGCAAGTCAATATGTGAAGTGGCTTTTTAATTTAAGTCTTCCTCACTCCAGTTCATCACTAAGTTGACTCATATAAAAGAAATGGACCTTTTCACAAAGCTGCTTATGTGTATGCACACACAATATACACATACACACACATATACAAACATATGTATCTGTGGGGGGTATATATACATACTGATACACATGCAACCACGTACATATACATCCACACATGCTCACATGCACATGGTATTTTTCTGTCTGTCTCACTCTCTCTCTCACTCAGTCAACTGAATCCACATTCAACTGAATCTCCATTTAATTCAAATTAAATCCATTTACTAAGCACCTACTCTGTGCCAAGCACTGAAGTACTCTCTTTCTTCCAGGAGCTTAAATTCTGTTGGAAGAAAATAAAGCATGCAAAGAAAAGGAAAGCCCAAGTAGATATAAAATAATTTATGTGGGGAAAGACACTGAGAACTGGTGTGATTGGGATAAGCTTCCTATAGACATTGGGGTTGTTTCCCAGTGCCTGTCTCTGACCACCATTCTCCTGTATGCTTTGTTGTACTCCTTATTGAAATGTAATGTCTTTAGGACAGGGACTATATCTATTTTGTAAATGCTTAATACTTCTTAATTTATTTATTTCATTAAATTGAAGTGAAAAGGGCATTCTGGGCATGGGGTATAATCTGTGTGAATTCCTGGAGGTGGTAGAGAGAAGGCTAATTAAGAGGAAAAAGAAGGCTTTGGCAGGGATGGAGAGTGTCTGAAGGTGGTAAGGGTGGAAAGGTTGGGTGCAGATTGGAGTGGACTTTAACGCCAACAAAGGACTTTAGATTTTGTCTTAGAAGCAAGAGGTAACCAGTGGAGTTTTATAGGTAAGAAAGTACCTGGAAAAAACTGAATGTGGACAATTATTAATTTGGCAATTGTATGGAAGACTTAATGGAGATGAGAGAAATGAGAGGCAGGAAGAGCAATTGAGTCTCTTGTCATAGTCCAAGGACAAGGGCCTGTGAATGAAGAGAAGGTGGTGGATGTGGAGGTAGAATCAACCAGAACTGGCAATTGATTGAACATGAGGGGTGAGAAAAGCTAGGGTGAATCAAAGATGTCATACACATACATATATACATACACATGACTTTGAGCTGGAAGGAACTTTGGAAGTCATCTAGGTAAGAGTTTGTTAAGAACTTTTTTTGTGGGTCATGGACTTCTTTTATACTCTGGTGAATTCTATGAATTAAAGTTCTTAAATGGATAATTAAAAAATGCAGAATAATATTTCTAAATGCATGAAATTACATGCACATTATTATAAAAGAAAAACGTTATGTTGAAATCAGTTTGCAAGATGTATTTACACATCTTGATATATGTATACATTGGTGTTTTGTATATATAGATATATACATATAGATATATTTATATATTGGTGTTTATGATATTTCTGTTTCTCTATAGATACAGATATCTAAACATAGATATGTAGACAGATTTTTAGATTCCAGGTAAAGAACTCTGGTATATTCCAGCTCACTCATTTTATAGAACCTGAGCTTCAGAGAAATGAAGTATTTCATACACATTCTCTTTATTATTAAAGGCAAATTGGAAAGCTTTCACTCTATTCTTTTGATTCAGGATTCTAGAACAGAATTTTGAATTAATCCATAGTTTAGCACTGCAATTCATGTAGAGCAACTTAATATATCTATATTATAGAAAAATAGCTGTAAGGAATGGGGGTCAGGGCTGTGCTGAAACCCATTCAAACATTTGTGAGAAGCTATTGTAGTATTTTCAGTGGGAGCACAAACAGTAGAAATGAGCAAATTTAGGTGAAGAATCGATTTATTGTTTTGATTGTCTAGACACAAGAGACTGATGGTAGAAATGTCAATGGTACAGATTAAACTTAAAAATGCCAAAGTAGTTGGGTTGCTAGGTGGCACAATGAATAGACCACTGGCCCTGAAATCAGGAGGACCTGAGTTTAAATTTGGCCACAGACACTTAATAGCCCTGTGACCTTGGTAAAGTCAGTTAACCCCAATTACCCTGCCTTTCCCCCAGCCAAAAAGCAAAAAACAAAAACAAAAACTAAACAAAAACGTGTAAAAGTGTATTTTGTATATATTTCCCCCTGAGAGCTTACTGTTAATAGTCAATAGACATTTATTAAATGCCTACTATGTGTTAGGCTCTGAGGACACAATATGACAAAGAAATATAGTCCTTGCCCTCAAGGAACTTGCAAAATATGAAGAAATACTACATAAAGAAGAGAGCTAAAAAGGCAGAGGGTAGGAGTTGCCTCACCCAAGGACATGGTGGAGGAAAAAAAAAATCCAAAATGAAGGCCAGAATTGAGAAATGAGCATATGTCTGAGGTGTCTGTTATGTTTACTTGCATATTTCTGGGGTAGGTTTTCTTCTCAACTCTATCACTAACCAACTTTATATCTTGGGAGATTTTCTTTTATTTATATCACATAAAATAAGATAATTTTATAGACCCTTACAATTCTAAGTCCTATGATAACCCATACTTTATGACTAATAAACACTATGCATGGTGATCTTAAGGAGTTGTCCAGCTTTGACATTCTATGTTATCAGGCTCCTTCCAGTTGACATTCTACTATTTTGATTCTTCAAGTCCTCTTTCAATTATACCAGTCTATATTTTTTGTCATTTTTTTCAAACGCTTTCCTATCTCTGTTCAGGGATCCCATTTCCTTCCCTGTGAAATGAAGAAATGGACAATAAGGTCTTCAAACTTCTTTCCAAAACTAAAATTGTATCATCTATCTATGTATCTATGTATCTATGTATCTATGTATCTATCTATGTATCCATGTATCTATCTATCTATGTATCTATGTATCTATCTATCTATCTATCTATCTATCTATCTATCTATCTATCTATCTATCATCTATGTATTATCTATCTGTCTGTCTGTCTGTCTATCATTTATTTATTTATCTATCTATCTGTCTGTCTATCTATCTGTCTGTCTGTCTGTCTATCTAAACATCCATCTCATTCTATGTAAAGAGAAGCTGTGTGATATAATGCATTGAGTTCTAGAACCAAAGTCAGAAAGATCTGGGTTCAAATACAGTTTGAGAAATATCTTACTTCTGTCATCCTGACGTATCCCCTAAGCTTTGAATACTAAATTTTCTTCTCTAGGGAAGAAGGACAATAACCAAAATCCCTACTCTGTAGATTGTCGTGAGGCTCAGTGCAATTGCTATAAAGCACATTGCCAACCTAAAAGTGCTACAAAAAAAGGCAGCTATTGTTATGTGCACACATACAAAGAGGTTCTATCACTTCTCTGAGAAAGTATCAGGGAACAGTCACTTTTAGCAAAGAACTGGTTAAGAGCTGTTGAGAATATCACACATACTGATATTCATTCCTTTTTGAATAAAGTGACAAATTCCAATCTTGGTCACTGGAGCACAAAATTAGCCTTGTGCTTCAGGGAAAGGTCAAGCTAGGAGGAAAGAAACAAGAGGTGAGAGGCCCTGACCTGAGTATGGAGCAGTAAAAATGGCTGAGTAAAAAAGCTAATTTCTACTGTATATTGTGACATGGGTAGGATCAGTCTCCACTTCATATGGAGGGAAATTCCTAGAATGCTATATTAGTTGAAATACAAAACTAAAACATATCAGGATGCATGGTATTTGACAACAGCCCAAGGTTGTGTGTTTTTAGTTTTTGTAGGAAATATTGTCTTATAACCCAAAGCCTTTCCATATTAATAAACCAAGGGGCTGTGAAGGACAAAATATAATGGAATCTAAAGATTTGTCTACTTCCTTTGGAGAACACTTGAAATACAACCCTCTCCAAACTATAATAGATTAATGCAACAGATATGAAACAACTGCTCATATTTTGAAAGACCTCAAAGAAAAGAAATGGATCTTGTTTGTGTATGTCAGTTACCTCTATAAGCCCAGATTGTTGACCCTTATTCCCACAATATTTAAGCACTTAATACTTTTAATTCTCATTTTAGAACATACCAAGAGAAGAATGGATGAGAACTCAAGATGTGCTAGTTTCCAGTCTCTTGGTGGCTCACTCTTTGACCTTGAGTGGCTCACCTGCTCTCTCTGACCTCTAGTTTCCCAAACAATAAAATCGCAAATTTGTATTAGATAGTTGCTCACATTCCAGCTCTGACGTTCTGAGGTTTTTCTTGCTTTTACATTCTATGATCATAAGATTCTAAGGTTCCTCCTAGTTGTGACATTCTTTGGATTTATGCTTCAAAATTCCCTTCACATTCTAATTCTTTGGCTCATATAAGGAGTAAGTTTTTACTTTATTGCTTCTAGGCAACATTTATCTATCAATAAAATTCCATCCAAACTTGAATATTTTAGCTCATTTGTTCTTCATTTTCTTGCTTCGAAGTCTCTACTTTCTCCTACAATCTCTACTTATGGAATTTCAAGCATCCGTCAAGATCCTCTAGACCCAACTCACATATGTTCTTTTCAATAACATATATATTCAATATATTTGTGTTTATTCACTTTATTTTTATATTGCATGTAATATACACATATACTTACAACGTCTGTTTTTAGAAGAGCTGGAAAAGAATGGAGATTATTTCACGATTTGTACTTATATGCCAGTGTCTGGTATATAGAAGGCATTCAATAAATGCTTGTTGATTGGTTTTTGATTGATCACTTTATTATACTTGGTGCCAAGCACAGGACCTAGAAATTTGACAGGAAAACATAATCCATTATTGTTGAGGGCACCACCATCTTCTCAGTTACAAGTCTACATTATAGACTATGCCAAACACATAGTCTATAATACTCCTGAGTGTAGCCCAAACCATATTAACATATTATGATGGTAATATGTGGTTTTCCCAGCCAATATGAACCTGCTGAGATTATTCTGTATGATTTAGTGGTCCCCTTTTCCATTTAAGTTTTATACTACTGACCTAGAGTGTGAAAGGTGCTTAATAATCATTTGTTGAATGGAAGCATGAAGGCTCTAAAAAATCAGTATATCAGAACAATGTTAATTTAACTCCTCATCAATACAGTTGTCCACTTTCTGCCTGTGTCTCAAGAAGGAAAAAACTCCTTTATGAACTACACCTGGGAAATTGCTCTATTGAGAAAGAGGAAAAATATCTATGTTCATTTTTTTCTTAAAAAAGTGCCCCTCTTGGGGGCGGCTAGGTGGCGCAGTGAATAGAGCACCGGCCCTGGAGTCAGGAGTACCTGAGTTCAAATCCGGCCTCAGACACTTAACACAAAAAAAACCTAGCCGTGTGACCTTGGGCAAGTCACTTAACCCCAACTGCCCTCCAAAAAGCAAAAAAAAAAAAAAAAAAGGTGCCCCTCCACCACATGATCGTCAAAAGTCTGCATTTGGAAGATCACATGAAAACACTATAAAACAAGAATGCTAAATTTGTATAAAGGATGCAAAGAAATAGATTGAGGACCAAGATTTCCTTAGATAAAAGAACATGATGTTAAAGAAAATGCAGTTCTTTTTATAGTGTCATAGAATTGGAAGTCAAGGGGATGCCCATCAATTGGGGACTGGCTAAACAAGTTGTGGTATATGAATGAAATGGAATACTATTGTGTTATAAGAAACGAGGAGCAGATGGACTTCATAATAACTTGGAGAGACTTATATGAACTGATGCTGAATGAGGAGAGTAGAACCAGGAGAAATTTGTACACAATTACAGATGCATCACATATGTGACAACTAACTGTGATAGACTGGATTCCTCTCAGCAATACAAGGTTAGAAGACAACTACAAAAGACTTATTAAAAAAAGGGACATACACAACCAGAGAAAGAACTACAGTCTTCAGATTGCAGCAAGTTATTTGCTCTCTCTTGTTCGGGTTCGGTGTTGTTGTATCCCTTCTTTTTCATTGTTTAGCCATGATTATCCTTTACAACATGATTAACGTCCAACGTGAAGGTATTTGTAAGAACTTATATTTGATTGCATGCCAATATGGGGGAGGGGGAGAAGAGGGAGGAGAAGAAGATTTGAAATTTAAGAGATTGTGGAACTGAATGTTGTAAACTAAAAGTAAATAAAAAGATATCAATTAAAAAATTAAAAAAATAATATAGAAAACCACTCAAATATATTAGAATAAAAATAAAATGATAGAATCTATCAAATAACATCAGAAAGAAACTTCAAGCTTACTTTAATAAGAAATAATATTATCAATTTCATGCTTACATCACCAAAGAACGTTTATAGCAGGTAGCAATGGAAAACAAAAAACAAAAGCAAAAACCCTCTCCTGGAGATCTAGGTGGTACAACGGTTAGGGTGCTGGTCCTGGAGTCTATAATACTTATCTTGTTGAGTTCAAATCTGGCCTCAGATGCTTACCAGCTGTGTGACCCTGGGCAAGTCACTTAAGCCTGTTTGCCTCAGTTTCCTCATCTATAAAGTGAGCTGGAGAAAAAAATGGAAAAACACATTAGTATTTTTGCCAAGAAAACTTCAAATGCAGTCACAAAGAATCTCAAATGACTGGACAACAGTGATAACTTCTCTCTTGACCTCAATCCTCTAATTTTCTACTGCCTATCCAATCAGTCAATTTATAAACATTCATTTAGTACCTACTATGTGCTAGTTACTGTGCTAAGCAATGAAGATACAAAAAGGGGAAAAGACAGTCCTCGCCTTCCAAGAACAGACAATCTCAAACACGATGTCCTTTATATAATTGATTAACTAACAACACATTCAAAACTTTTCATTTTCCCTCAAAATTCATCTCTTCTTAATTTAACAGGAAAAAATAATCCACCATCTTCTCAGTTACAAGAGCTAAAAATCTAACTATTATCTTCAGCACCCCAGTCTTCTTCATCCCCTGTTGCCAAAGCTTGTTTATTCCTCCTTTAGTAACCTCTCTGATATATGTTCCCTTTTGCCAACACTCTGGTTCAGTTGCTCCTGATATCACAGCTATACTATTATAAAATCTTCTGTTTGGGCTATTGCCTCAGTGTCTCTCTACTCCAGTCCATCTTCCTCTGAGCTATCAGTGATCTACCTGAAACACAGATTTTGTCTTGTCATCTCCTATTTGGTAAAATCTACTGGCTCCCAATTGCCTCCAGGAATATGTATACAATGGGGTATTTAAGAATGAAAGCCCTTAATGACCTAGCCCTTTCTTACCTTTCCAAAATTCTTATATTCCCTTCCAAGTTGTTGATATCCTCTCTGACACAGTCTGCTTTGCTATTCATCACATGAGACACTATATCTCCCTACTTTTATATTTGCAATAACTAGAAAGTTCTCCCTTACCTCTGCCTCCTGTCTTCATTGACTACCTTCAAGTATGAGCTAAAATCACACCTCTGCGAGAAGCCTTTCTCAGTCTGCCTTAATGTTAATGCTTTCACTCTGAATTTCCCATTGATCTTGTATAGATCCTATTTATTCAGAGTTTCCTGCATATTGTCTCATCCCATCAAGTTGTGAGTTCTTTGAGAGCAAGGAATATTTGGCCCCAGTGTTTATAACAGTGCCTGGAATATAGTAAGAGCATAATAAATTTTTTGACTTATTGACTAAGAGTTAGTAAAAAGACAAAGAAAACATCAGTAGGTTATAATTGTAAATCAGCACGAATCAAAAAGATAATAGACCAAGTAAATATATATTTCAGGTAAAAATATTTTATTCCTTAATGAGTATATTATTATTCTAAATGCAGAGGTATAACTCTTAGATGGTGAAAGGAGAGAGTGGAAATGGGGGGGCAAGCATTGATTGTTTAGGATTCAAGAGGGAAAGTGAAGGAGAGGTTTGCAATGCCTTCCTCTTTGTCTCAGTGGTGGAAGAGGAAGACGGCACAGTAAAGAACACTGGCAGAAGCACAGAAGAAAGACTGGTAAGGAGTACAATAAGGACAATGGAAGTGATTTGGAAGCAGGGTGATACCACCCCAAGAAGTTGGAGAACTGTTCCTGCCACCCTGGGCTAAGAGAAAGAGCTGTTCGCCATTGTTTCCATCCTTCACCTGAATGAGAATTACTGGCAAGAAATTCTTGGCTAGAGGAATTATAAACTAATATAATTAAAATAGAAGAATTGGTGCTAAAAGATGATGATGCATGGAATTTTCGGTGTCAAAATCTTATCTATATTGAGAAAAGAAAAGGTAAACATGTAAAGGAGAGAAAATGACAATAAAAGTGAATTTAAGGTGCTTTGTATTTAACAGAGTAACCAGAGAAATGGATAGTTAGGATGAGGAGATCAAGTTCAGATTCTCATAAACAAAATGAGAGGCAGAGACTAGGTATTGACTTAAAAGAGAAAATTATATACTTTTCTGTGTATTATGTACATATATGTTACTTTGTTTATGTGTTCAGTGTATGTATTAATGTATATATTTAAAGAAAGAATATGCAAAAGTAACCGTTTTCAACCCTTAGATATTATTGGACTAAATTTGTCAGTGAAAATAATAATACTGGATGGATAAGGTAGCAAAACACAATAGTTTGCTGCATATAAGAAGAACACTAAAGACATGAAGACATATAGACTGAGAATAAAATCAATTATATTTCAAGTGACTTAAAAAAATCAAGTTGCAATAATGATTTCAGAGAAAGCAGTAAAAATGACAAGTCAAGATAGAAAAACAGGAAAGCTACATCATTTTTAAAGGTCCCATTGGCAATAAGCAAACAATACAGTAATATACATGGATCAAGTGACATAATGACTAACTTCTTAAATTAAAAACTATGAAACTACAAATCTATGTTGGCAATATAATAAGAGAAAACTTAACATTCCTTTATAACAGTTAGGTAAATTTAATATAAACAAGGAAACCACAGAACTGAATAAATTTTTGAATGAATTCAATTTGATTGACTCTTGTAAACTTTGATATAGGAATCATATTCATATTTCTTAGCATTCCATAGTTCCTTTACAAAAAATGATCATGAGCTAGGTTAAAAAAATCATAAACAAATGCTAAAATTGAGGTATGTCTACATATCCTTCTAGACTATAATTTTGGTAAACCTACAAGATACAAAACCTAACGATATTTTAAGGAATGACATCCTAAATAAGTGGATCATAGAAACAAGAATAATTATTGTAAATACAATCACCCAATGAAACAATAGACCAAAATTTTCAGGATGCCACTAAAGAAATACACTGCAGAAAAAATATATATCTGAAAATTTATATGAATAAACTCAAAACAAAAAAAATTAAGAAAATTATCACTCAATTAAAAGAAAAGAAATAAACAGACCGAAAACAAGTTTTTAAAAAGCAAGCTATCTTGAAAATTAGGGGGAAAAAGAAATAATAAAGAGATTTTATAGATGAACAAATAAAAAGACCATGAAAAAATTAAGACATTTTCTTATAGGCAATAAATCAATAAACCATTAATTTTGCTCATTATAAAAAAGGGGGAAATAAATATTCCCCCACTCCAACATGAAGGGGAATTCACATCAAATGAAAAGAAATAATAATGAACAGTTAGTATTATCCCAATGACTTGCTAGAATCTAAAAATCAAAGGACATTGGTGAGTATCTATAATAACGTGAACTACTGAATGCTACATTATCAAAATTAGATATCTTAGGAAGCATAATTTTGGAAAAAGGACTCAAGAAAGCAATAAATGAACTGCCAAAGAAGGGGAATGGGGGGAAAAACAGGCACCAAGCCAGATGGATTTACAAGCAAATTCCATAAAACATGTAAAGAGTAATTAATACCTATGCTACAAAATTATTCTCAAAAACAGAGATAGAAGGCATTGTACCAAATCCTTTTTATGAGACAAATATGATCCTGGTGCTTGAATGAGAGAAAGACAAAGCAGAGGAAAATAACTATAGACTAATCTCACTAATGAATATTAATACAAAAATTTTAAATAAAATATTCAAATGGAGACAATAAAACCAAAAAATACACTATCACCAAGTTGGATTTACAACAGAGATGACAGGATGGTTCAATATTAAGGATACAATTATTGTAATTGATCACATAAATAATAAAGTTAACTAAAAATACCCCACATTTATTTCAATAGTTGTTGAAAATGCATTGATAGAAGACTACTCAGTTATCTAAAAGAACACACAAAAAGCACGGACATGCGAGTTTTTTTTTATATGATCGAAAACATATTTAAAACCAAGAGCTAGCATGTTTGTTTTCATGATGGAAGAATGACTAGAATATTTCACAGCACAATCACAGATAAAACAGGGATTCCCTCCATCACCCTTACTATCTGTCTATGTTCTGGAAATAGCAATTAAAAGAAATAATAAACCAAGAGGACAAAATAAAAAAACTATCCCTATTTAGAGGTAAGATAATAGAAAACACACAAGTACCAGCAAAAATAAAAAAAAAATCACTTTATCTAGGCAGCAGAATGTAAAGTAAATCTATGAGTGTCATAGATTTGTATTTCTATAACACAGGAAAAATATACAGGAAGAAAAGATAAGAAAATTCCACTTAACATCAAAAGGCATAGTTATTCTACCAAGTTAACAAAAGATTTATATAAATATGTCTGCAAAACACTTTCTACAGAAATAAAAGGAGACATATTTGGAGATGAAATTGGCAATTCTATCAAGTGGCAGGGCTAATATAATTAAAAAATGATGTCAATAACTGAATTATTTTATAAATTTAGTGAAATACCAATGAAATTACCAGGGAATACTTTTTTAAAGAGAAGATAATAGTAAAAATAAATTCATTTAGAGTAGGACTTATAAATGGTTTTGTGTGTTATGTTATCTGTTGTTAGAATGGTAAAGACTACGGGCCCCATTCTCACATTAATATTTTTAAATTAAAAAGAGCAGAATTTATAAGATTCCAAAGGAACCCTATTATATTAAAATAATTATAAAAATCTTTAAGTCAACAATTGTCAGGTTAAGAGCCCCCTACTTTAGAGGAACAAAAGCTTTAGAACCTCAAGTAAAAATTGATAGATGAAACAAAATAATTGATTCAACATCGACTTTGTGCCATGCGCCATGCTAAGTGCTGGTTTTACAAATATAAGCAAGCAAGGTAGTATCTGCCTCAAAGGAGCTTGTATTCAAATAGGAGAGGGCAAAACTTAGAGCTGATCAAGGACAAGTATTTTGGAAAGGAAAGTGAGAGACAAAAAGATTAATAAATAGGGCAACTGCTTGAAATGTCCTTTACAGGGACGGCAGTGGGGATGGGGAAAGGGTGGAAGTATTGGTGCTGCTACAGGTGGCATGGAATGGCCTGCAAGTAGTGAGATATATTGAGACATTGCAAAAAAGGTGAGATGTTCTTCTGTTAGGCTCAAAGTCTTAGAGGTGGGACCTTCAGTTGCAGGAGGAATTTGAGGTCACATGACATGGAGGTAACCAGGAAGTAATATGATGAATGAAAAGCATTGAGAATTACCTTGTTCAAACTAGATTTTTAAGTGTTGTCATCAACACTATTTGGTATGTGTGAAAAAAGAGAAGTACCTCATCAGAACAGAGTAGACAAATAGTAAACTTACGTAATCAAAAGAGTTGCCCAATGTTTGATAAACTCAAAATATAAATTACCAGAGAAAGATCTTCACCCACCCTCACTGGGACGACAAAAAATTCAATATGGGTTTTACATGTGTAGTTACACAAAGCATTCCCATGGTAGATATATTGTGAAAGACTATATTTTCCTTCATCGTTTTCTCCTCCCAATACTTTCCTCTCTTACCTCTTAATTTTAAATTTCAGATATCATCCCTTCATATACCACTAATCCTGTGCCCTTTATGTATACATGTACATGCATATACATACACTCATATATATATTTCTATGCACATACACCCTCCTATACATACATATAAATGTGTGTATATATATGCATACATATAAATATGTGTGTATAAACATCCATACACATATATACATACATGTGTGTGTATGTTCCTTTCAACTATCCTCATACTGAGAAAAAGTCTCATGAGTCATAATTATCATTTTTCCATACAGGAATGTAAATAGTTCAACTTTAATAAGCTCCTTACAATTTCTGTATACTGTTTACCTTCTCATGCTTCTCTTGTTTCTTGTATTTGAAAGTCAAATTTTTTGTTCAGCTCTGTTTTTTTCATCAAGAATGCTTGAAATTCATCTATTTCATTGAAGGGCCATATTGTCCCCTAAAGCATTATACTTGTTTTTGTGGGGGTAGGTAATTCTTCATTTTAATCCTAGCTCCTTTAACCTCCAGAATATCATTTCTAAGGCCTTTGATCCCTTAATATAGAAGCTACTAGATATTGTGTTATCCAGATGGTGTTTCTTCCTGACTGCTTGCAGTATTTTCTACTTGAATTGGGAACTCTGGAATTTAGTTATAATATTCCTGTTTTCTTGGGGGGGGTGGAATCTTCTTTTTTTTGAGATTTTTGGGATTTTTTTGGAGTTTTCTTTTGGGGATCTTTTTCAGGAGGTGATCGGTGAATTCTTTCAATTCCTATTTTGCTCTCTGGTTCTAGAATATCAGGGGAATTTCCTTGAGAATTTCTTTTAAAATATATTTATTTATGTTTAGTTTTCAACATTCATTTGCACAAGATTTTGAGTTACAATTTTTTCTCCCCATCTTTCCTCTACCCCAACCCCAAAATAGCAAGCCAACTGAATACCCCTTCCCCATCTGTTTTTCCTTATATCCTTATCCCCACACCCCTAACTTTCTAGTAGGGCATGATGGATTTCTATACCTCAGTGCCTGTATATCTTACTTCACAGTTGCATGTAAAAATCATTTTTTTAAACATTTGTTTTTAAAACTTTGAGTTCCAGATTTTTTTTCTTCCCTCCTCACCCGCCAGCACTGGTAAGATAAGCAATCCAATACAGGTTTTACATGTATAGTTACCCAAATCATTTCCATAGTAGCTATAATGTGAAAGACTAACTATATTTCCCTCCATCCTATCCTGCCTCCTTCACTTATTCTATTTTCTCCTTTGACCCTAGCCCTTTTTAAAAATGTTTGTTTCTAACTACCCTCTCCCCCAATTTGTCCTCCATTCTATCACCCCCTCTTATCCTGTCTCCCCTACTTTCCTGTAGAGTAAGATAACCAAATGAGTGTGTATGTTATTCAACTCCTTAAGCCAAATTCAGTGAGAATCAGATAGTCCCATTCTCCTTCACCTTCCTGCTCTTCTCCTCCAATGTAACAGCTTTCTCTTGCCTCTTTTATTTGAGATAATTTACCCTAATCTATCTCTCCCTTTTTTCTTCTCCCAATAAATTCCTTTCCAACCTCTTAATTTTATTTTTAAGCTATTATCCCTTCATATTTAACCATCCTGTGCCCTCTTTCTATGTATACATGAACAAACATATTCCCATACTCACATAAATATTCATATACACATACACCCTTCCATACATATATATATATATGTATATATACACACATACATATATATGGTATATATACATATACATATACACACTCATATATACTTAAATACATTTACATGCTCTTCAACTATCCTCATACTGAGAAAAGTCTTATGAGTTACAATGGTCATTTTTCCATTTAGAAATATAAATAGTTCAATTTTAATAAGTTCCTTATGATTTCTTTTTCTGTTTACCTTCCCATGATTTTCTTGTTTCTTGTATTTGAAAGTCAAATTCTCTGTTTAGCTCTATTTTTTTCTTCAAGAATGCTTGAAAGTCCTCTATTTCAATGAATGATTGCATTTCCCCCTGTAGCATTATACTCAGGTTTTCTTGATAGGTGATTCTTGGTTTTAGTCCTAGCTCCTTTGACCTTCTGGAATATCATATTCCAAGTCCTTCAATCCCTTAATATAGAAGCTCTTAGGTCTTGTGTTATCCTGATTCTGTTACCACAATACTTCAATTATTTCTTCCTGACTGCTTGTGGTATTTTCTCCTTCACCTGGGAACTCTGGAATTTGGCTATAATATAACTAGGAATTTTCTTTTTGATATCTTTTTAAAGAGATCATCTGTAAATTCTTTTCATTTCTATGTTGCCCTCTGGTTCTAGAAAATCAGGAGAATTTTGCTTGGTAATTTCTTGAAAGATGGTATCTAGGCTCTTTTTTTAATCATGGTGTTGAGGTAGTACAATAATTTTTTAAATGATCTCTCCTGTACCTATTTTCCAGGTCAGTGCTTTTTCCAATGAAATATTTTACATTACCTTCCATTTTTTTTTGTTAGATTGGATCTGTTTTATTGTGTCTTGATTTCTCATAAAGTCATTAGCCTCCATTTGCTTCAATCTAAAGCAGGAATTTTGACTTCGCTTTCTTCTTCTGGTTCCATGTTTTGATCCTTTTTGTCCCCCCAAAAGAATGCTATGGCTGATTGTGCTTCCTCTGCTTGCTCATATTGCCAGCCAATTACTTGATTTTTGAGCTCTTTGCCATGGTACAATTTTGTTTCCAGAGTGGAGAGAGTTGTACCCCAAATTGCTGTGATTTTCACAGTTGCCAGATTTTTTAGGAGGGTGCCCTCTCTACCTCCCCCACAAGCTCTGGCACACTGACCACACACCCCAGGACCAACACCCAACATCCAAGACAGAGATCAAAATCCAAGCAGGTTAAAGTACAAGAGATTACCCTCTCAATGGTTGTTTGGTCCCCCTATGATCTGCAGGCGAGGAGCTCTGGAGGCAGCCACAAGGCAGCAGCTGCAGCTGCTGCAACCTCAGCTGCCTCTTGCCCCAAGGGCAGGTGCCAGACCATGCTCTTCTCTTTTACAGTTCCAGCAGAGTTCTCCTCTGACTTTTTACTTTCTCTTTGGCATTTATGGGTTGAAAAACTTAGAAACCAACACAACTGCTGGTGATTCACTTGCCTGAAGTTTTCACTGGCCTTGATGTGCCACTGGTCAGGATCACCCTGTGTCTGGGCCTGGGTGACTGAGGTATGTCAGTGAAGGGCTCCCACCTTGGTGCGGTAGATCACTCCTGTTGCCCTGCTGACTGCCTTCAGTGGGAAACGTGTTTCTTTCTGTCACTTCTCTTCCCATTTTACTTTGTGGGTTCTGTAGCTCTAAAATTTGTTTAGAGTATTTTTTTTACCAGTTTCTGAGGTGGTTGGACCAAGAGCAGAAGCAAGTTCCTCCTTTGACTCTCCCATCTTGGCTCCACCTCCCCCCTTTTTAGTGTATTTTTAAGGATTTTAAAGTGCTTAAAAAATATTGTCACATTTTTAACCTCACATGGGAGTTAGTTACTATTATTACAATAGTAATAGTTAGTTACTATTTTACAAGTGAGGATAAGTGATTTCCTCATGACCACCCAACTAGTCAGTATATGAGTCTGGATTTGAACTCAGGTCTTTCTTACTCCAACTCCACTGTTCTATTCACTGTACCATCTAGCTGCTATATACAGCAATGATAAAATCAAAATGAGTGCTTAATATGAATTTAAAGAATTAAATATATGTGTGTATGTTTATATAATATATGTATACAGATATGCATATATATTATGTATGTATGTGTATGTGAGTGATACATCTAGAGAGAGAGAGATCATATATAAGAAGAGGAAAAATAGAGTTATATTTCACTTCTCTTACTTGGAGAGGGCTTTTAGCCAAATAAGGGTTGAGAAAGTGATAAACCAGAAAATAGACAATTTTGATTCCATAAGATTTAAAATTCATTTACTCAAATATAATTCATGAAGATAGAATTAGGAGACAAAAGGAGAAAGCAAAAATGTACATCACCTGTTCCTGTTAATGTTTAATGTTCAAAGTACATATGGAATTGCCTCATAAAAACTATGTAATTATTTCGTGATAAGTTCTAAAATTATGAATGTTGTACCTTGATTTTCTTTGAATGTTTTGTCTTGGTTTGTTATTGAATAAAGAGAATTCACTATATTGTGCAATCAGAACCTTGAAAGCTGTTCACAGCCACCGTCCTCTGGGAAGCTGCTTGTGCTTGGCTTTGCAAGATATGATGCTACAACTGTTCCCCAAAAATAGGTAGTGAAAAATAAGGACCAAAAAATATGATATTTTCAAAAGAAGAACTGAAAACCCTAAATGTCTGTGTGAAAATATACTCTCATCACTAATAATAAGAGAAATGAGAATTAATACCACACCAATTCTCACATGATATCATGCAAATTCTCAAGCATGACCAAAGATGGGAGCGGTCAATGATAGAAGGGCTGTCAGAGATCAGGTATCTCTGATTGTACAGTTGGAGGTCCTAAGAAGCAATTGCTTGGATTTCAGTTTACAGTTATTAAATGAATCTGATGAAGCTCTCCATAACATTTCACTTAAAAATCCTACTACTTAATGTATATTTGAAAGATGTCAAGAAAGTATCATGGGTCCAACAAATGGCAAAATAGGAGTAGGGGGAGGGAGAAAGCATTTACAAGTTTAACCATGTGCCAGACACTGCACCAACCACTTTACACATATTATCACACTCTTTGTGGAAGTAAAGACCTGGAAATTTAGTAGGTGCTCATAAACTGGGTAGTGTTTAAGGAGGAAAAACTTATGGCATGAGAACTTAAGAAAATGTTATTGTGGGGATGGCTAGGTGGCACAGTGAATAGGGTACCAGCCATGGAGTCAGGAGGTCCTGAGTTCAAATTCGGCCTCAGACATTTGACACAAAAACTAGCCATATGACTTTGGGCAAGTAACTTAACCCCAACTGCCCTCCAAAAAAGCAAAAAGAAAAAAAAGAAAAGAAAAAAGAAAACATTATTGAGCAACTAATGCAAAGAAATATGAGGAAATTTATTTATATAAACTGATGCAAAGTGACATAAACAGAACCAACGGACCAACAACAATGATATTCATACTGAATTAAAGATTACTAAAACTTACTAAAATATTTGTAATTATTTCTAAAACTGAACTCTGAGTGATAGAGAAACTAGTAAAAGGCCCAGAGAACCCAAAAGGAAACCTGCCTCTTCTCTTATGGCAAAGAGATGTTGTTCAACTGGAGATAATGTATTATCTGATCTGTTCAATGCAGTCACTGCTATGTCACACTGTTATTGTCTTTGTTTTTCCTTCCAGAATTCTATTTTGGACCAGGGAAAAATGACTGGTATGTAAAATAATGGTATTAATAAATCACATTGTAATGTTTAAAAGTGTACTTAAGAGTCCAATTGTGCTAGTTATAATACAGAGTTCAGTGGCCATGGTTCCACATACTGCAGGAGATCTTGAAGTAATGCTGCGCTCACAGACTAGCTCTTATTATTATTTGCACAGAAAAGTAACTACAGAACTGTGACCTAGTATTGCACTAACCACTATTATTCCTGCACGAGTTTCACAGGCTACTTTTTCCCCCAAAGCAGAATTATATGTTTGTTTTCTTTTCATGAATGCTAGAGACTCAGAATAAGACTTAGTTTATAGTACTGGTTTTGGCCCCACATACTTGGTTCCAAATTGGGCCAGTCTCCTCATCTCAGCTAAGATTTCTTCATTTGAAAAGGAAGACTGGCCAGATAGTCCCTAAGTTTCCTTCTCTTTGGTTCTATGTTCTTAAACACATTATGTATCATTTGGGGGGCTTATTCATTTTATGTTATTAAACACACCATGCCCCAACTCAATTTTTCTACCTCTCTTGCTTTCTTTACCACAGGACCCAAATCCTCTACACCCAGCCCCTAAAGCCCCTATCCATCCCTTCCTCTGTCCCATGATTTTGTAAGTGCTCATTCTTGCTCTTCCTGACTACTGGAGACATTTTCTCCCCGTTCTCAATCTGTTTTTTTTTCACATAGTTGTTTAATTAATTTTTCTAACACAGAGCTCTGACTTTCAATTGAATTTAACAAATCAACAAACCGGAATTAAGTATAAACTAGTATTTTTAAGGAACTTGAGACAGGAAAACAAAAACAAACAAATAAACTTAAATGTCTCCTCTCAAAGACCTTACATTCTACTGAGGGATAGGACATGTAAACAGAAAAATATATGAAAAATAATATCCAGAGATAGAGGGCAGTAAAAGTTGAGGAATAGGAGGGGGATCAGGAAACACTTTGTATCTGAGATGGAACTTAAGGTGAGCCCAGAAAGAGCCTTAGGATTCTAAAATATGTAGGTGAGGGGCAGTCCCTTCCTGACAGAGGGAATATGACTTAAGCAAAGGCACGAAGGTGGTAAATGGCATGTTGATTTCATAGAAGAATTGGGAAGCCAATTTGGCTGAAACAAAGTATGTTAAGGGAAGTTACAGGAAACTGGATGAGATACTTGGCTAAATTGGGTGAGAAATAATTTGGAATTGCAGTGGAAGGCTTTTAGATGCCAAAAGCAAAATTCTTAAACATTTTGTGGGCCCTTATGATAAAATATAAAATGTATGTGTGATAATTAGGGGCCATCACAGTGTCTCCACACGTCTCTACCTTGGCTTGTCTCACTCTGTTCCTCTTCCTATATTGTTTTCCAGGGATACTGGACTACTAACTACCTTTTCTTTTTTTTTCTTTTTTCAGATTCCTCCTGTATTCTTCTTCCGTATATTCACCCAGTCTAATCACTGTGTTGTAAATAATTGACAATAAATGTCCCATCTCTCCCACTGTCATGTTGTGCAGTCTTGTACATGTCACCTTTCCCTTTTGAGTCTTAGTTTCCTTGAGTCTAAATTGGGAGAACAATAGTTTCACTATGTACCTCAGAGGGTGTTTAGCAGCAACAAGCCTTCAATTATCACTTACTACACACCAGGCACTATACTAAAGACTAGACATACAAAGAAAGGCAAAAAGGAAGACATCTATGAGGCTTAATGATAAAATGGAAATGCTAATGTTTAATGTGGGAATCAAATGAGGTAAGAGATATTAAAGTAATGTAAAGGGCTAAAACGTTGGCAATTATTATTGACAAAACATTTATTTGCATTCCTAGAGATTCTCTTAGTTCTTAAAAGAAGGAAGTTGAGTAACTAGTATTCATAGACATTTAGCCCTTCCCTCCCCTCCCTTCCCCTTCCTTTCCCTCCTTTCCTCAAATCCAAACCTTGACTCTAAGGTCCACTTTATGACCTCTGTTACGCCTTCTTAATATATGCTTACGAATCTTTTGTGTTTTAATCATTTCTTGTATGGGAGAGGAAATAAATAGCTGGTCTACACAGGATATCCACCACTTTGTACTATGAGTACTTTTCTGAAAGGAACGCTTTTCCTTCTTTTAGATCAGAATTTAGCCATGAGTCATCTCCAAGTTTTGTTCGGACTTTCTCCAGAGTTCTACCCTGGGTTGGGGGTTAAGGAGAGGCAAATGAGCCAGAAAGAGAAAAAACGGTTTCCCTTGATTTTTGATGCCATGTTTTTTCCCGTTGTACTAAATCTGGAGTATGGTTTAACCTAGAACAGGGACTCTTTTTTGGGGAAGGAGGTATCCTGGCCTATTGGATATCCTGACAATATTTCTGGCACCCTAATAGAATGAATTTCTATCATGTCCTGTGACACAATGAACACAAACCAAAATTGTCAGTTTACAGGACAGAGAGACTGAGAAACTGGAATTTCAATGAAGACTTGAATTTATAAGGGATTTTCTATTGACAAGGGATGGCATACACAGAAAGGTGTAATAGTAATCAGTTTATCAGATACTTAGCACTTAGTAACTTAGGGCTAAGTATGGAAGGGGTGAACCCTGTCCATTGTTGAGAATGGGCTCCCCTGTTGACTTGGAAGAAGGCTGTTAGCTGAGGCAGGAGGCCAGTGCTGTATATAAAGAAGAATCCTAGACACAGAGAGACATAATTGGAATTGGCTCCTCAGTGAAGGAAGATTCATGGAGACTGAAGCCAGCTAAGAGAGAGAGACAGAGACAGACAGAGAGAGAGAGAGAGAGAGAGAGAGAGAGAGAGAGAGAGAGAGAGAGAGAGAGTTCCTCTCCCAGTGTCTGGAAGCTGACTGAAACGTGAACAGGATAAGACTTTGTTCATTCATAGCCTGGCTGATCCTTGAGTTCCAGGAAAGAGAAGTGGTGAAGGGTTTGATATGTGCTGAACCCTGTGAACTTTAGTGTGTGCTGAGGATTGCCCTGAGGACTAGACAAGGACCTGGGAGCTGTCTGCCTCTGGACTGTATGAGAACCTGGCAGCTGTGTGCTTCTGAATCCAGGTGATTGGCAGATTCAGGGTGGAGCTGGAACCATGAAAGGGGATCCAGAGAATCAGAGAGGCCTCCCAGAGTCAAGATGAAGGAAAGGCCTCTCTTTGGACTAAACTGAGATTTGCTGGAAAACAAGGGGTGGAAAGTTTGTGTGGTTTTCTAACAACTGTATTAGGGCCTAATGATATTTAGTAATTGGAAATCTAGCTTAGTGGCTGACTGCTAGATGAGTGAGAGATCAAGATAATGGTTGCCCCATGAGTGGAAGATTGGTATATTGTGATTGGTTGATTGAATCTGTAAGTGAGAAGGGTTTCCCCTTAGGGAAACCAGGTGATTCTTCTTTTGTTAATTGATTGACTGAATTTTTAAGTGTTAAGCTGGTTTCCCCCTTATGGAATTCAGGTTATTCTTCTTTTGTTCCTTGTTCTTAATATCGTGACTTTCTGTAATAAGATGTAATATTGAGAATATTGTATTGCAAATATTGTACTGAATCTTGATTTGTAATGGAATAAACAGAGTGTTCACTATTACTGTGTAATCTGAATCTCAAAATCTGTTCACAGTAGCATTCTATTGGGAATCTGCTTGTGCTTGACTTTACAAACAGAGGAGGTAAATTTATCTGCAAGGTCAAAGGACAGAATCATTTTTCTATGTCTTGTGCCTTATTAGACTATTGCACAATGAATAAAGCCAAAGTGTATGTGTGTGTGTGTGTGTGTGTGTGTGTGTATGCATGTCTGCTGTGTTCCAAGAGTATTAAGGATTGAGAAACAGTGGTGGGATAGGAAAATATGTCAGAAAATTGTGATTATCTTGTTACCATTAATAGAACAAATTAGATATTTCAGGTAGGTTGGTTTTCATGAGAAGCAACATAGAATAATGGGAAAATCTCTGAACTAGGACCCCTTCTCTACCATTGAAGGAACTATTTGAACATGAGTAAGTCATTACACTTCTGTAGACCCCAGCTTCCTTGTTATTAAAATATTAGTGTAGTATAGATCAATGGTTCCCAAAATTTGTGGTCTCAGCACTCCTTTATATGACTGAAATTATAGAGGAGCACTTAAAAGCTTTTGCTCATTTAGGTCAACTCTATGGGTACTTATTATATTAGAAGTTAGACATCTTAGAACTGTCATAAAATAGGCTTGACCTTATGAATTCATTGAAAGAGTCTTGGGGACCACCAGAGTCCCTGAACCACAGTTTGAGAACCATGGGTCTACATGAAAGAAGTCACTTTCTTCAGTACATATGTAGTAAATGGAAAAAGAGAAATCATCTGATCAACAGCAAGCATTCTTTTTCTTAACTAATAAACAGACAAAAAATATAAACAGGCAGTTTTCAGATGAAGAAATTAAACCTATCTACATTCATATGAAAAAATGTTCTAAATCACTATTGATTAGAAACATGCAATCAAAACAACTATGAGGTATCAAATCATACCTGTCAGATTGGCCAACATGACAAAATGGCAAAATGATAAATGCTGGTGGGAAAATTGGAGCACTAATGCATTGCTGGTGGAGTTGTGAGCTGATCCAACCATTTTGGAGATCAATTTGGAATTATGCCCAAGGGTTTCTAAAATTTGCAGACCATTTGACTCAGAAATGCCATTTCTAGGAATGTCTTCCAAAGAGATTATAAAAATGGGGAAAATACCTATGTGTACCAAAATATTTATAGTACCTTTTTTGTAGTGGAAAAGAATTGGAAATTGATGGGATGCCCATCAATTGGGGAATGGCTGAACAAGTTATGGTATATGAATGTAATAGAATACTATTGTCCTATAAGAAATGAAGGACAGACAGACTTTAGAAAAACCTGGAAAGACTAATATGAACTGATGCTGAGTGAGGTGAGCAGAACCAGGAGAACATTGTACACAGTCACATTGTGTGATGACTAACGTTCCAAGGTTCTAAGACAACTCCAAAGTACGAATGATAGTAAATGCTGTCCACTTCCAGAGAAAGAACTACAGTCTGAATGAAAATCAAACCATAGTATTTGTTGTCTCTCTTTTATTTGTTTGTTTTGTTTCTTTTTTCCAGTAGTTCATGCCATTAGTTCTAAATCTTTTTACATCATGACTACTATGGAAATATGTTTAATATGAAGAAACCCTCCTGTAGGTCTCCAAGACCTAAACCCAGAACCCCAAACCCAATTTTGAGCCTTGCCGTAGCTGCTTACAAGATCATGCTGATGCTGCATATTGAGAGTGCCCAAAATCTGAAGAACCACATAAGTGACTGATGAGGCAAATCTGAGTCCTGTGGCACTAGGAAACCAACCTCATTTGCTCTGCTTTGGGAGATGCTAGCAATCAATTCAGTATCCACTTCACCGTATTCCAGAGGAGAACAATTCATTCTTTGGACAATGTTAGATGACATCTACCAGATGGGGCTGCCTGTAGTGAGGGCTTGGCACCTCAGTGAGTAACACTGCGGACTTCTGACAAGCCTCAGCAAAGCAGAGGCAGATGCCAAGCATGGTTAGGCACAGCTGAATCTGGTGATGCTCTGACATCATTCCATCACCTCTAATGGAGGCTGAACACACCTTCAATAGAAACATCAATAAGCACTTTTTCGATGCAGATCTTACTCAGGATTAGATACCCTCCTGTGAAAGTCTAACAAAAACACCTCTACCTAGGCTTTTCTTTTCCCAAATGAGAAAAATCAACCCTCAGATCAAGGAAAGGAAATATTATCTGAAGTTAGCGCATGACAAGGGTTTTCATGGCATTGCCAATTATCTGGAGAGGCTTTCTGAAAAACCATTGTGGAGTTGAATCTGCCTGATGACATTCCCATTGTGTATTAATTGGATAAGACTTTCTAACTCATTAAGGTTAAGTAGTTCCCAGATGGAGAGACCTTGAACAGAGCAATTGAAATTGTGGTGTCTCTCTCTTCCTGATCCCATAGAAGAGTGGTTCTCAACCTGTGGGTCACCACCCCTTTTGGGGGTCAAATGACCTTTCACAGGGGTCGCCTAAGACCATTGGAAAATACATATTTCTGGTGGTCTTAAGAACCAAGACACCACTCCTCTATCTGTCTTCAGGTGGTTCTGCCCACATGCAGATACTCCCTCATACCAGTATTAAAGGGTTGTGGCATTAGGAAGGTTGGGAACCACTGCCCTAGATCATGCCATTCATAGAATTTTCTTGGCAAATATACTACAGTGATTTGTCAGTTCCTTTTCCAATGGATCAAAGCTAACAGAGGTTAAGTGTCCAGGGTCACACAGCTAGTAAGTGTCTGAGGTAGGGTTTGAATTGAACTCTTCTTATCTCTAGGCTCAATGCTCTCTCTATTCACTGTGTCATCTAGCTTCCTCCTAGGTAAAAAGAGGCTAAGTAACTTGCCCATGGTCATATAGTAAATGTCTGCAGTCAGATTTGAATTGACGTCTTCCTGTCTCCAGGGCCAGTACTTTATCCACTGAATGATCAAGTTGCCCCAAAGTTGTTCAAGACAAAGTAATCTGCATTCATAAGCAAGCAGTATCTATCCCACTCATTCACCTTGTCCCTAACATGTTGTTCCCTTAACTGACCCCACATACTGATTACTATCTCAGATATCACAACACACAGCTGCAGGCAGCGGGACTAATATCTCCTTCGCTCATTTATTTCCTATTTCAAACCAATCTATTTCTCTCTTGTAGCTACTTCACCTCAACCACATTCGTCAGAATGCCCCTTGTGCATTGAATTTGGCTCAGTAAGGACCTGATTAGGTATTTGGGACAGGGACAAGGTAAGCAGTGATCGAGATGGGGAGGCTGCAGTCATGCCAGTGGCAAAAGAACTTGAATGTAAGCTGAGTGGCAATTTACCAATCAGAAAAATCTTGTTTTGGTGGTTTCTCTTCCTGAGCCAATAGAAATATATTCTGTGAGGTTGAGATTATTCTTTTATGTTTACTCATTTGAGTTACTCTCATGAAAGACCCTTCTCCTGAACTCATTGTTGCTAGCGGCTGTTTAAAGGACACTATCCCACAAGATAGTCATCAGAAATTTCAAGTGACAACAGAGAGTATAGTTTCTTGATTTCTAAGGGATTTAGTAGGACATTATGCTGTATAATTTTAAGTTCCTCTTATGAATTATAGTCTTCAAATGCCTTTGTATAATATGAAAATGTGTCTCATTAACTGTCCCATTTCCTTTTTACATCATACTCCAGATATCAGGATCTGCTACTTGGGTTATATTATCAGTTTTAGTTATAACTATACTAAATTTCTTTGCATTGTTTTGTTCAGTGTAATAAATGATGTTTATTTAAAAAATAAACAGTAATCAAATCCCTTTAACATTGGAAGACACTGAGTCCCAAGGAAGTGAAATGATTTGTACCTGGGACCATATAGCTACTGTAATTAGTAGTAGAGCTGGTCTTGGAACTTAACTCTTCTCAACTGCAGTTTAGGGTTCTATAAATATTAGGCACCTTTCATTTCTGACATTCTATGTTCTGCTTCCTAAAATTCTTTTTAGCTGATATCTTTGGGAATATTACTTCATGTCTTTGTCCT
Source organism: Pseudocheirus occidentalis (assembly GCA_028646575.1). NCBI lineage: Eukaryota > Metazoa > Chordata > Mammalia > Diprotodontia > Pseudocheiridae > Pseudocheirus > Pseudocheirus occidentalis. Next base: position 2,289,268 of record CM053595.1, on the reverse strand, counting down.
TCATGTGGGAAAAGAGATTGCAAACTTCTTGAGGACAAGGACTGTTTTTGCATTTTTTGGTCTATTTTTGTATACTATATGCCAGGTATATAGAGGGTGATTAATAAATGCTCATGAACTGAATGACTAAAATTTGGTAACTAAGGCAGATAATTTTTAAGATCCCTTGTAGGCCTCAATCCTGTCAACCTATGATACATGTTGGTTTTTTATGTCCCTTAAACCTTTACAGATAACAGCTATTTAGAAAATGTTGATTCACTGACTGAGTGAATGAATTAAAGAAACTTATTTCATTGCGTTAGCAATATCAACAATTTCATTGAAATCATCCCACTCTGAATAATCACTCGGTTTTCAGTGAAGCCATTTGTTTGATTAAGCAAAGAAAGATTTTGCTCTTTTAAAAATCAATTAAGATTGATTGCAATTAATTTAAAGAAGGATATGCAATGTATTGCTTGCCTACGTCTTTCAAAATGGGTTGTTCAGCTGGTTTGTGTCAACTAGGTTTAGTCATCTTCCTAATGATGTTTAAGTATTAAGATTTTGACAATTTGGGAATAAGAGCTACTTATTGCAACCTGTTTGACTGGTTATGGGAAAAAAAGCATAAATCAGATGTGAAAATAAATGCATTTGAAACTTTATGTAGTTAATGTGTTCTTATTAATTTTATGCATTATTTACAAAGCTGGTTAATCATATTGATCTTAGCAAAATATGAAGTGTTATTACACCAACAACTATATTTAACTAAGATAAAGGTAATAATTTTCAATTAGCAGGAATTACCACTAACAAGGTTGGGGGCGGAGCAGAAAATTTCTGATCAGGAAGAGCTGACACATTTATGGTGTTATGTAAATTGCCAGAATTTTAAATATACATATGCCTTGTATAATATTAAAAAGGTGTCAAACACATAATTATTAAATGCATCAAAGATACAGAGCATTTTTGTTGTTCTTTTAATCATCTGGAAGAAGTATATTCATTGCATGGAACTATATTTTTTCCTCTTCTCTACAGATAACAATTAAAATTAGCTAACAGCTCAATTATTCTGTTAATGAGGCAGTTTCTCTCCTCATAAATGATATTTTTTCTTTCCAAATGCCCTCTGTTTTCCCATCAATCAAATAATCATTTCATCCTATAAGAAGGAGAATGCAAAACAGACAATGAAGGAAGTGGGAAATGAGGGAAGGAGGGAAGGAATGAGAGAGGGAGGGAGGGAGAGAGTGGGAGAGACAGACAAATAGACAGAGAGAGAGATCAAAGAATGTTTGAGATGAAAGGAACTATCATATTTTTCTGGTCTCATCCACATCACACCACACGTGATGAAACTGAGGCCCATGGAGGGACTGAACCAACTAGCTAGTAAAATAGATAGTTTGATAATAAAAAGGCATGAACATAGCACTTTAAAATTTGTAAAACACTTCATAGACATTATCTCCTTTGATGCTCCCAACAACCTTGCAAATACGAAAGGTATTGTTATCCCAACTTTACAGATGGGTAAACTGAGACTTAGAGGTATTAAATGAGTGTGTCAGGGACAGCAAGATAAAAAGTGGCTAGCTTTTCCCTGCTTTACATCAGTTTCTGTCCTCTATGATATACCTTCTTTCTCATAGAAATGGAGTATAAAGTGTTAGAGCCCAGACAGCAATGTTCTGAGTTTAGGGTTCTTTTTTAAAAAATGTCAATCATTTAGCCAATCAGTTAAGTGAAAAAAACCCATTAAGGAAGCTATTTGATCATATATATAACCAATATATCATAGAATTTCAGAATAGGAAGGGATTTTATTTTTAATTTTAAAATTTTGTTTTGATCTTTTTTCACTTAATATTTTATTTTTTCCAATTACATGTAAAGAGAGTTTTCAACATTCAGTTCTATAAGATTTTGAGTTCCAAATGTTTCTCCCTCCCTCTGTTCGCACCTCCCTCTCCAAGATAGCAAGCAATCAGATATAGGTTATAAATGTACAGTCATGCAAACATATTTCCGCTTTAGTCATTATAAAGCCAATCACGAGCAACTCTCCTGTGTCTACTCTACTGTGAATAAATTTAGGGGCCTAATTGCATAGTATAACAAACTCTCTTTTATTCAGCAATAAACTAAAGCATAGCATTCAAGAAACTAAAGCAAAACATTCACAACAATATGACATAATAACTTATTACTAAGGTGGGCACAGAATCTGAAACAAAACATATTCACTATATCTTACAGTCATATTTAAGGGGAAGCAGAAAACATAAAAACCATCCACCCCAAGGTAACAATAAGTTAGATCCTCAGTTGTTAGAGAGTAAATGTCATGTTCTCTCTCATCTTGACTACAGACTGATTCCCAATCATTCTTAAACCAATCATTGTTAAAGAGTAGCAGAAAGTACAAACACCATCCACCCCTAGGTCACAGTAAGTTACAAATCTCATCAGTCAATAAAGAGTATCCAAGTAAAGTTCTCCTTCATCTTGACTCAGTGCTAGCTTATAAATCCCAGGACTCCTTCTCCACAAGCTGACCCTCCTATTTCTTGCCTAGATTTGCGTGTAAGCAGCACTCAGTTCCTGTTCATATCTCAGCTCATGGGGACTGCTCCACTCTAAGCTCATCACAGTTTCCGTTGCTAGGAAAACAAAGCTTAACAGGGCTGCAACAATATTTACCTACATTACTCACATTATTGTCTCAATTCATGTTCTGATTGAGAACACAATACAGAAAAACAGACAGGACTTCTGTCTGAAAAATCAACACAGAACAATGAACAGAGCTGTGATATCACAAATATTTTCTCTCATTTCTGCCAGCTCCCAACTCTGCTTGTGCTCTTATCTGCTCCCTCCTGTTCTACCCTTTTTGCAAACTCCTCCCACCATGGGATCCCATGTGATTACATTCAGCTTATTAAGGATAGGGAAGATCTTCAAACTCCCTCAGTTAGGTCCATTAAAGGCAATACAATGTATGCTATTTGAACCAAAGACTCTTGATACAATCAAAGGCAGAACTCAAGTGTACTTGATTAGATAAAACTCAATCTGGAAAAAACAGTAAAAAACTACTTTTGCTTGCCATTACAATCATGTTGTGAAAGAAGAATCAAAACAAAAGGAAAAAAAAGAAACATATGAAAGGAAAAAAAAGTGAAAATAGTATTACATTCAGCCTCCATGGTACTTTGTTTGGGTTTGGATAGCATTTCCCATCGTGAGATTTTGGAATTGTTTGGGTTCATTGTATTGCCAAGAAGAGGTAAGTCTATCATTGTTGATCATTGCACAATGTTTATGTTAGTGTATAAAGTTCTCCTTGTTCTGCTCACTTCATTCAGCACTAGTCCATGTAAGTCTTTCCAGGTATTTCTGAAATTCATCTGTTCATCATTTTTATAACACAATAGTATCCCATTATATTCATTTATCACAATGTGTTCAATCTCTCCTCAAATGATGGGCATCCCTCAACTTTACAGTTCTTTGCCACCACAAAAAGAGCTACTATAAATATTTTTTATACATGTGGGTCTTTTTCATTTTTATGATCTTTTTGAGATAAAGATCTAGTAACAGTATTGCCAAATAAAAGGGTATAACCAGTTTGATTGCCCTTTGGGCAGAGTTCCAAATTATTCTTTAAAATAGTTGGATCAGTTCACAATTCCACCAACAATGCATCATTGTTCCAATTTTTTCACATATTTAACATATATCATTTTCCTTTTCTGTCATAATAGCCAATGTGATAGGTGTGGGGTGGTACTTCAGAGATCGGTTTGATTTTAATTTCTCCACTCAATAGTGATTTAGAACAATTTGTTACAGAATAATAGAATAAATTTAATTTCTTAAACTGAAAATTGCTTGTTATTATTTTTTACCTTTTATCATTTGGTAAATGAATTGTGTTCTTATAAATGTGACTCATTTCTCTATATATTTGAAAAATAAAACCTTTATCAGAAATACTGAGTGTAAACATTATTTCCTATTTTTCTTTATTTCTTCCAAACTTGGTTGAATTTGTTTGCTTGCACAAAACCTTTTTAATTTAATGTAATCAAAATTAGTCATTTTTCATTTCATAATGTTCTTTATCTCTCGTTTGATCATAAATTTTTCCCTTCTCCATAGATCTGACAGGTTAACTATTCCTTGCTCTCTTAATATGCTTATTGTATCACCCTTTATGTCTAAACCATGCACCCATTTCCCCCTCATCTTGGGATAGGCTGTGAGATGTTGATCTATGCCTAGTTCCTGCCATGCTAGTTTCCAATTTTCCCAGCAGTTTTTGTCAAATAGTGAGTTCTTATTCTAGAAGCTAGAGTCTTAAGGTTTATCAAACAGTAGATTGCTATAGTTGTTTACTACTGTAACTTGTATACCTAACTTTTTCCATTGATCCACCACTCTATTTCTTAGTAAGAATCAAATAATTTTGATTATTGACACATTATAATATAATTTTAGATCCGGTATAGCCAGGCCACCACACTTTGTATTTTTTTCATTAATTACCTTGAAATTTTAGACCTTTTGTTCTTCCAGGTTAATTCTTAACTCTATTAAATATTTTTTATAGTTTAGTTGGTATGGCCCTGAATAACTATATTAGTTTAGGTAGAATGTCCATTTTTTATATTAGTTTGCCCTACTATAAAGCCAATCACGAGCAGCTCTCCTGAGGACTGCTGCTGTGAATAAGTTTAACGTTCTGATAGTATAGTATAGTGAACTCTCTATTTATTCATCAGTGAACTAAAGTGAAGCATTCAGAACAATATAACATAAGAACTTATTACTCAAGTGGTCACATATCCCTAAACAAAATATATAATTCAGTAAGTCACAATCTCATCAATCAGTATAAAGTACCCAAGTTAAAATTTCCTTGCATCCTGACTCCAGGCTGGCTTCCAATTATCTTTTAATAAATCATCCTTAAGGGGTGGTGGAAAGTACAAATGTCATCCACCCCTATGTCACAGTAAATCATAATCTTATTAGTTGGCACTGTGTACCCAAGCAAACATCCTTTCATCTTAACTTGAGGCTGAATTCCAAACTCTGTGGTACTCTTCCATGCTCAGGAGCCTGGATTCACAGGTCTATTACCTGGATTCTCAGGTAGGCACCTCTCCAATCATAGCTCATGCAGACTGTTCCACCCTAAGCTCTTTGCAGTTTCAGTTTCTAGTAAAACAAAGCTTAACAGTGACACATCAATATTTACACACATCAAAATTAACAGTGTTACTACAATATTCACACTCATTGTCTGCACTATCATCCCAATTCACTTTCTGTCTGAGAAATCAACACAAATGAACAGAGTGCATTTGTCTGGTAAAATAACACTAAGACAAGTCAACAGATGCAGTGCTTCTGTCTGACAAAGCAACACAGAACAACAGAGTGCCAACATCACAAACATACTCTCTCTGAGTTCTGCTTGTGCTTGAGCTTTTATACACTCTCCTTCCTGTTCCACACTTCCTGTTATGGTCTTTTGGCAAGTTCCTCACACTGTGGGCTCCAAGTGATGATGTTAGGCCCATTAAGAGCAGGGAAAGCCTCCCAACTTCCTTAAGCCTATTAAGGGCAACACAATGTATATTAATTCCAACAAAGACTTGATATAATCATAGGGAAGGCCTAAAGGCACTTGAATAGCTGAAACAAGGAGCAAAGTAGTACTTTACTTTCAGTAAATCAATGAGCAATCAACATCTTTTTAAAAAATTGTTTAGTTATGTTGTGCTTTAGTTTATTGCTGACTAAATGGACAGTTCACTATACTATGTGATTATGACCTTAAAGGTATTCACTGCAACAATCCTCAGGTGAGCTGCTTATGACTGGCTTTACAGTAGGCCAAACTAATATAACAAAATGGGCTTTCTAAACAGATTTTTAGAGTGACAGATTCCTTCAGGAGATGTAGTGTGGCAAATTTTCAGCTCCTGAAAGTTCAGAAAACTGACTGATAGAATTTGTTGTGCTGGGAAGCAGGAGCACAGAGCATTGTGTGAGGAGCATGGGGGCTGCACCAGTATAGACTGACCACAGAAGAGCCGGAGAGAGCTCAGCTGAACTGATTAACCCACCACAGGGTTGATTCTCAAACCTCTCACCTCAGGATGAGGGTCTGTCAGAGCTTGGTAAGAGACAACCACAGGGCCTGTGACAGTGGAAGAAGCTCCTCCTGGAGCTTGCAGCCAATAGTCTCCATCTTTCAAAATCATCTACCTGAACTTCTGGGAGCCAAGATCATTAGGTAAACTAGCTACTCTCATCTCCCCTTTGACCCTGAAAACTCAGAATGTTGCCCCATTGTAAAATCCTGAAATAGTGGCACCAACTGGAGGCTTGGGAGTCCTAGAGGCAGGATGTGGCTAGAGTGCAGGATGGGAGACACCCCAACAAGCCCCATCTCAGCCCTCCACCAAGAGATCCTGAACCCCAGGAGGGTATAGCCAGAAAGCACTAATATCAGAAGTCAAGGTGTGCCCTTGAACGACCAGGGAAATCAGAATACATCAATGTGGCCCTGGCCACCAGCAATGGAGCCTGCCTGAGCTTTTGCACAGGGGTGCAGAGGTCAAATCCTGAAGCCTGATGTGGCCAGACTATCCCTCCTTCAACCTCACACTGTGAGCTTCAGTGTAATCCAGGAAATGTTAAAACTTCTGGCTTTGGCCTCAGTCTAGGCACTCGGAGTTCACAGTAAACAAAGCCAATAACCAAGTCCCTAACTGCCAGCGTAAGAAGCATGAGTCAGAGACCTCTGTGCCACAGAAGCAGATTCACTTTAATAGCCAGGAAATAGACAATCACAATGGGCAAAGCAATATTGGTTAAAAAAAAAGAATTGTATTATGGTGAAAGGGAAGATCAAGGATCACATTCAGAAGGGATCAGCATTGAGACTCCACCCATGTCTGAAGCCTCAAAAAAGAATATGAACTGCTCTCAAGTACAAAAAATGTTCTAGGAAGAGCTCAAGAAGGATTTTAAAAGACAAAAATAAAGAAATAGAAGAAAATCTGAACAGTTATTGTAAAAATACAATTGGCAGAATGGAAAAAAAACATCACTGAAGAGAATAACTGCTTAAAAATACAATTACTCAAATGGAGAAGGAGGTACTTACCCTAACTGGAGAAAATTAATCCTTGAAAGTAAAATATGAACAAATGGAGAAAGGAAGTTTAAAAACTAAGTGAAGAAAACAATTATTTAAAAATTAGAATTAGACAAGTTGAAGCAAATGAATTCATCAGATATCAAAAATCTGTCAAAAAATTTAAAAAATGAAAAAAGTAGAAGAAAATGTAAAATATCGCATTAGAAAAACAATCAAGCAGGAAAATGGATCCAGTAGGGAGAATCTAAGAATTTGGTCTACTGGAAAGCCATGATGAAAAAAAAGCCAGATAGTATCATCCAAGAAATGATCAAGGAAAACTGCTTTGAGGTCCTTGAACTAGAGGGTAAAATCATCATCCAAAGAATCTACCCTTCACCTCCTGAAAGTGATCTCAAATATTGTTGCCAAATCCCAGAATTATTCAGATCAGAAAATACTGTAATCAGCCAGATAGAAACAATGCATATATCACAGAATTACAGTTGGGATGACATAGGACATTGTAGCTTCTACACTAAAAGTTTTGAAGGATTGAAACAGGATATATTGTTAGATGAAGGAACTTGGACTACAACCAAGGATTAACTAACCAAAGGTGAGTTGAATATGAAGGGATGATACCTAAAAAAATTAAATTATGATGTGAGTGAGGAATATCATGGGAGAAGGAGAAATGGAGAAATGGAATACGTTTAATTATCTCATATAAAAGGGGCAAGAGAAAACTGTTACAGTGGAGGGGAAGAGCGAGAAGGTGAAAAGGAATAGGTCAACCTTACTCTTTTTGAATTTGGCTTAAGGAGGGAATAACATATACAAACAATTGTGTATCTTACTCTATAGAAAAGTAGGGTGGAAGGGTATAAGACTGGGGATGATATAATGGAGAGCAGATTCAGGGAGACGGTGCAGCAGTAATTAATTTAGCAGGTACTTGGCCCTTAAAAACTAAGTGCTAAGTACTTCTGTGAAAGAAACAGAAAGTCTGAACTCTGTCTCCTGTTGCTGACATAACAGCAAGGGGTTGACTGAGACAGGAAGCCATTGTGTGTGTGTGTGTGTGTGTGTGTGTGTGTGTGTGTGTGTGTGTATTTAAGAAGGGCTCCAGAAGACAGATGGAATCAATAATTTTCTTCTTGGTGGCTCCTAGTACAAGGAGCAGAATTTTTACAGCATCTTGAAGCTAGGCTGCTGGACTGAGAACTGAATTGGAGTTTTCTATGAGACCAGATTCTAATGAAGGACAAAGTGGCTGTTGCTTCCTGGAAGGCTGAGATTTCTTCCTGGTTCTAGTGCCAGCTGAACTGCTGGAGGACTGAAGAAGCATGACCAGGATAAGACTTTGTTTTGGGCTTTGTTGATCCTTGAGTTCTTGGCAACAGAAATGGTGAAGATTTTCAGATGTGCTGGACCCTGTGAACTTCAGTGTGTACCAAGAACTGTCTAGAGGACTAGATGAGAACTTGGGAGCTGTCTTGGTCTGAATCCAGGTGACTTTTTGGTGGATTCAGGTAGGAGGTAGTACTATGGAAGGGAATCCAGGGAATCTGAGAGACCACCTGAAGTCAAGATGAAGAAAAGGCTTCTTCTTGGATATTGAATGTGTGATGAAATTTAAGTTTGCTGGACACCAAGGGGTGGAGGGGTTGTGTAATTTTCTAATGATTGTATTTAGTGATTAATGATACTTAGTAACTGGGAATCTGGAAAAGTGACTGATTAAGTTAACTTATGATTGCCCCATGGGCGGAAGACTGACTTGTATTGTGAATTATTGAATGATTAAGTAAGGAGGGTTTCCCCCTTAGGGAAATCAGATGATTATTCTTTTGTTCTTCATTCCAAGTATTATGGCCACTTTGGTGAAAACTATGTGGCCATTCTAATGTTAAGCTTTTATGAACACTGTATTGTGATTTTGTTATAAGATGTATTGTTGTGAATATTATATTATGATTTTTTGTGTATGTTTGCCTTGATTTGTAATGGAATAAATGGAGTGCTCACTATATTGTGTAATCAAAACCTTAAAACCTCTTCTGAGATAGAGCTATTGAAGTATTTTACTTCCTGTTCTGTTAATTTGGGCAATTTATATAATATAAATGACAATAGTAACCTACCACTTGATAAACCCAAAGACTCCAGATTTTTTTTTTACTTCCTGGAGGGGGAAGGCAGGGCAATTGGTGTTAAGTGACTTGCCCAAGGTCACACAAGCTAGTAAGTGTTAAGTGTCTGATGTCATATTTGAACTCAGGTCCTCCTGACCTGATCTATTGACAATCTTAGTGAAATAGATGAATATTTAGAAAAATATAAATTGCCCAAATTAACAGAAGAGGAAGTAAAATACTTAAATAGCCCTATCTCAGAAAAAAAAGGAACAAGCCATCAGTGATGGCTAGTAATCTATTCACTGCCCCACCTAGTAACCCCATAGACCAATATCTTACACCATATACCTAAAAAAAGTCTAAATGGAGT
>CM053595.1:2240183-2279098 GCA_028646575.1 Pseudocheirus occidentalis | reverse complement strand
TTATACCCCTTTTTGTATCTCAGCAAATATATCGCTTTCTTCTAAATTTATGGAATTTTCAAGAGATATAGCTATGATTGCTTCATATAAAGCATCTAAATATACAATTGGCCTAAACTGGAGGGATTACTGGCATTCTCATTTTTCAATAATAAATATGTAATGCTTTCTGATAAGAAAAATAGAATCAAGCTTCCATCAGAGAGGAAGGTGTTGAAGTCGTTTACTAGACATGTCTATACCACTGTAAAACACTTGAATGAATAATTATGGATCTTATTGGGAAATTAATTTCCCAGGTTTTGAAAAAAGCCAGAGTTTATATCAAATACTTTCTGTTATTCATTACATTAGTGTTACTACAGTTCGCTGTTTTTCATTTAACCTAGCTTGTACTTTCAACGTCTACAATTATCATGAACATTTAGTTGAGCAGACATTTCCCACCTTTCATCTTCAGAGCATTTGTCCACTGCATTCCTTTGTTTTTGAAGCTTCTGTAGTATATCTCTTGGTTGACATTGTATTATTTCATTTGCTTTTGAGGTTTCTTTGACTCCTTGTATCACATCAAAAATTGCTAGGATACTTTTTTTCAGATTATATTATATACCTTTCTTTTCCATTGAATTTGATAATAAAAGCTAGCATTGTGCTCTGGCACAATGCTTCTGGCATTGAAGGTTTTCAAGGGCTTTAGAAATATGATGTCATATGATCCTCACAATAACCCTGGGAGGTAGAACCTATTATTATGCCCATTTTACAGGCAAGAATACTAGGCAGTGTTTATGTGACTTGCAAAGGTCACATAGCTAGTAAGAGTTTGAGGTAGGATTTGTACTCAGGCCTTCCTACTTCTACATGGAACACTCATTCCACTGTGCTACCTAGCTGCTTTTAATTGGATAACATGGTGTTTAAAATTTGCTGCTGCATGTATGAGTTAGATTTGCTTTGTATCTTCCAATGTCTTTTAGAAATGACAGTATTTAATTTTGTCCTGAAGAATGTTCTTACAAAGCTTCCCTTTCTTCTGGTTGTCTTCGGAGCAATAGTCACAACATAGACTATTTTTTGAGGTTCCCAAAATGCATGTTATAGTTTGAATCAAACATTATGTTTATTCATGATGGTCATAGTAAATAACCAGTTGTAATGAAATACTGTTATAGTAAGTGGTATAGTAGGGAGAATACTGGACCTCAAATCAGGAAGACCTGAGATGAAAGCCAGCCTAAGAAATGTACTAATAAGTGTTGTGAACTTAAGTGAGTTTCTTAACCCCTTTGCCTCAGTTTCCTCAACTGTAAAATTAGGGTAATAAGAATACATATCTCCCTTGGTTATTGTGAAGATCAGGCAAGATACTATTTGTAAAGAAATGCTAGTTATTATTCTTTCAATAATAATTATTCAACATCATCATAACTAGTATTATTATTTATCAATATTTATAAAAAATATTGATATTATTAACTATCATTAATATAACCACATCATTATCATAACCATGATGATCATCATCATTATTAGTTGATTCACGACAAAAAAACTTAGGAGGGGTCCTTTGAAATTTATTTTTAAGTAAATCCTTCTTCATTATTTCCAATATTCGCATTATTTTCACCATCCAATACATTATTCAGTCATGCTTCTGAAGTTTGTGCTGAGCCTACAAGCACAGATTTTCGAGGCTTTCCGGTGATTTAGCCGTTCCTTCTTCAACTTTAAAGAAGTCTGCTATTTCTGTCCTCACTCCATCTATTCTGAAGGCAGGAAGTTATTTCTTTGCATTGCTCTACATTGATCTACAATATATTGCCATGTATCTTGGAGGGGAGAATCATATTGACTCAAAGCAATATGCAATCTTTGTCTCCAACTGAGAAATATCTTTTTCCCATTTTTGTTCTGTTGGAGTATTGCTGCATAAAAGCATTAATATTGTCAGCCCATTTGCAACAGCAATCAGTTTAGCAGATACTTAGCACTTAGTAATTTAGGATTAAGTATGGAAGGTGTGAGCCCTGTCCACTGTTGAGAAGGAATGAACTCCTGTGTTGAGTGGAAGAAGGGGATTGGCTGAGACAGGAGGTCGGTGTGTGTATATAAAGAAGAATTCCAGAGACAGAGAGACAGAATTGAAATGTTCCTCCTGTTGGCTCTTGTTAGAGGAAGTAGGATTGTCTCAACATCTGGGAGCTGGGCTGCTGGACTGAAGAAGTGAGTTGGAGTTTTCTTGAGAGAGAGAGAGAGAGAGAGAGAGAGAGAGAGAGAGAGAGAGAGAGAGAGAGTTTCTCTCCCAGCATCTGGAAGTTGACTAACAAGTGAGATGGAGTTTTCCTAAGACCAGAATCTGGTGAAGGCCACCTGGAAGGCTGATATTGGCTGTGAAGGCTAATATTCCTTCTGGGACCTAAGGCCAGCTGAACTGCTGGAGGACTGATGAAGCATGACCAGGATAAGACTTTGTTTGTGGCCTGGCTGATCCTTGAGTTCTAGTCAAGAGAAGTAGTGAAGGGTTTGAGATATGCTGGACCCTATGAACTTCATTGTGTGCTAGAGACTGCCCTGAGGACTGGACAAGGACCTGGGAGCTGTCTACCTCTGAGGACTGGGCAACAACCTAGGAGCTGTCTACTTCTGAATCCAGGTGACTGTTTAGTGGATTCAGGAAGGACCTGGAACAATTGAAGGGGATCCATGGAATCAGAGGGACCACCCAAAGTCAAGTTGAGGAAAAGGCCTCCCCTTGGATGAAATTGAGGTTTGCTGAACTTCAAGGGGTGGATGTTTTGTGTGGTTTTCTAATGATTGTATTGACTGATTGAATTGATGTATGTATTACCAATGAGTGGAAGTGAATTGATTGAATGATTAGGTATTGATTTGCCCCATGAATGGAAGACTGATTATTGTATTGTGAATTGATTGAATGATTGAGTATTGATTATTGTATTATTAATTGATTGAATGCTTTGTTCTAAATATTGTGGCCAATGTAGTGAAAACTGTTTGACCATTCTATTGTTAAGCTGTTATAAACAAGATATGGCGATTTTCTGTGATGTAATGTTATGAGCACTATATTGTGATTTGTAATGAATGTTTGCCTTGATTTGTAATGCAACTAACAGAGTGTTCACTATGCTGTGTAATCTGAATCTTAAAAGCTGTTTGCAGTAGCATTCTTTTAGGAATCTGGTGGTGCATGGCATTACATCATTTCACATACACAAACACACACAGAGTACTGATGCACCATTTGGTTCCAAAGCATTACTAACGCATGGACTATTGGCATTTAACATTTATTCCAGTCTAACTGGTCATTTTATGGTACCAGAACATACACCAGAAAGGTGTATGCACTCATTCCTTCATCAAAATGATCGTTGTGATGGTTCTGAATAGTGCCAGGTTGCAATTTTATGCCACCTTATCTCTTTCTTATATCCATAGGAAGGAGTTTGAATTCACTTGGCAGAGGTACTAACACAATCAGTGGTATTATCAGAGTCTATTTGGTCAGTATTTCACAGTTCCTTCCAGACCTCTGCAGCAGTCTTTGGGCATGCAGAATTTAGAGTACATATTACCTTGAATGCCATTTCGACTCCCTTTCCCCTATGACATGGATAATGACTTTGATTTTTGAATGGATTATTTTTAGTATTATTTTTATCATCATCAGTATCACCCTCGTCATTATGGGACAGCTTGAATGATGATGATAAAGGTGCTGGACTTGCAATCAGGAAGACCTGAGAGCAACTACAGCTTCAGATGTTTACTATCTGTTTAACTTTAGGCAATTCACTTAACCTTCCTTGCCTTTATGTCCTTACATGTAAATTAGGGATAGCACCTGCCACCTAGCGTTGTTATGAAGATTCGATGAAAAATAAAATTTTAAATCTTAAAACCTACATAAATGCTATTATTATTAAAATAAAATGAGAGCAGTGATGAGAAAACTTCTTTAGAGTAAAATTGCTTGTATCACTTTTTTTGAAGGAAGGAAACCTTGCACCTTTTTAAAATGAGGCCTTGTGACAAAATGAAAACTGGGTCAGGGTATGTGGAAAGAAGACTGGCAATGTGAGGTTGAATCTTAACTCAACTACTTAATAATTGCTTATAGCTGAGCAAATGTCCTCATCTGTAAAATGGGAATAATATTACTTGCACTACCAATGTCATAGGGTTTTTATGAAGAATGCGTTTCATAAAGTTTATGGTGTTTTCAAATGTGAGCTATTATTAGATATTGCTAATTCTTTGAAACATAGTCTTTAATTCAGTCCAGTGAATCAGTATATTCTCATTTCTTCAGACTAAGATGCTGAGATTTGTATTTTTATATTTTGAAAGATGGTACTATCCACATATAACAATTTTAAAGTTTTAAAAAAGGAAGGAAGGAAGAAAATAAAGAAGGAAAAAACGAACTGTAGGGAGAAAAGGAAGTAATGAAAGAAGAAAGAAAGAAAGAAAGAAAGAAAGAAAGAAAGAAAGAAAGAAAGAAAGAAAGAAAGAAAGAAAGAAAGAAAGAAAGGAAGAAAGAAAGAAAGATGGAGGGAGGGAAGAAGGAAGGAAGGAAGGAAGAAAAAAGAGAAGGAAAGAAAAAGAAAGAATGAAAGGTAGATAATCTATCTCTTCAAACCATATCCCAGTCTGACAAGAGAGCATGAAGCCTTGTTTGTTTTCAGTGCATATTCCTTTTTGTGTAAAAATAACAGAAGTTGATAGAACTAGCCACTGGATTTGTAAAGAACCCATTTCATGTGTCAGAATAGTTGTGCCTACCCTAGATGAAATGTCAAAAGCAGGCAGATATCTCAATATGAAATGACCTTAAGCAAAACCCAACCTCTCCAAAGATGACCTTTTTTCCATCAAGAAACATTAAAATTACAACCATATTCATGTTCTAGTTTCAAAAACAATTTGTATTTCTCTTTTTGTGCTTCTCTCTCTTGGCATACCACATATCTTAAATAGAGGAATCTGAGTGGAATGAAGCTACAGTGAATTGATTAATTTCAATCTACTCGTACACTCCCCCAAACACACACACACACACACACACACACACACACACACACACACGCACGCACATAGAATTTAGTGACTTCTTTCAGTTTCTCAAGAAGTCTCTTTGGAGTCTATTCTATTACTAATTTTTATGAATGTTTTACTCTGGTAGTCAATTATCTAGACATACAACGATCCTTCTTCTTAATGGCCCCCTCATTTCAGTGATACCAGCAGCATTCTGTCATCATACTGGTGAGAACATTGTGTCTCTGAGAAGAAAACTGGTAACAAAATGTAATGCAAAGAATGGTTCAGTTAGGGGGTTCAGTGAATAGAGTGCCAGGTATGAAGTCAGGAATACCTGAGCTCAAATCTGGCCTCAAATGCTTCCTCCTTGTGCAAGTCATTTAAAGTGCACCCACCCCAGTTTCCTAAACTGTAGAATGGGAATGATAATAGGTCCTGCATTAAAGAGTTGTTATGAGCATCAAAAGATATGATATTCATTAAATGCTTAATGTAGGGCCTGGTATATAGTTGGTGTTTAATAAATACTTGTTTCTTTCCATTCAACTAGATTCTTTTATGTCTTTAAATCCATTGTGGTCAGATTTGGAAATTTGAAACAAAAGATCTTGATTCCTTTAGGGAAAGTAATTATCTTATTAGTGTGTTGGTGAAACTGGGATCCCCAAGGTTCTCACAAGTGGCTCAAAAATGGCTCAAAAGTGGTATTCACATTCAGCTCATGAATAGGTAATGAGGGCTCAAAGCTCTCCTTCCCTTGTTCCATTTGACCACACCAAGTTTAGGTTCCTGATTCTAGTGATGTGTGACTCAGGGTTAACAGACTGACACTTTGAAACAAAAAAAGGAGACACCCTTTATTGCCTCTAGAGACAAAAGTGGCTAACAACATTCCTGATATGATTTGAAACTGGAAAGGAACAGAACTGATGGTATGACTGGTGCCTTTTAAATGTCTGCCAAGTTATTAGCTCTCCTGGTTTCTTCTCAGTCTGTAAATAAGGTGATGCTGTGTCATTTGAAATGGTAAGGCCTTTAGACCTGAGTCATACATGGCTAGAGGCAGGCCCCCAAACCCCACTATGGTTAAAAAGAACAAGGAAGGGCAACTTTGAACATGTTCCATGGTTTGGCCATTGCTACACGCACGTGCATGTACCTGGACTGATTAGTGTAAACATGTTATTGTATTCCAGATTCTTAAGGTGTTTTTTTTTGCAAATATTTTTGATAGGTTAAACTTACCTACCTCTTAAGTGAATAAAATAAAATAGCTAATATTATAAAGGAAACAAAACATATTGAAATATAGTTATCAAAGCATTTAGGTATATGTGTATATTTACTGATGTACATGTATACACATACTGTGTAAATGATTACAATTGTATGCACACAAACTTACGTGCACACACATATATACACACATGTTTATGGTCTAAATGCTTGCATATTTCACATTATACATGTAGAGATGCAAGCATGTACACATACATGGACATGTGTATTGTGTACACACAAAATGTGCATATATGAATTTCTATATGATTTTATGAGACTACACACCCAAGCTGAGAACTTATTACATAAAGTGAAAGAAACATTTTACCTCTGCAAAATGACAAAGGACATAGCATTAGTTTTCCTTGAGTGATATGTCTAAGAAGTTAAATTAATATCTTGGATAATCTGTAGTAATTTGGAATTACAAAGGGACTTAAACTGCACAATATGAGAACTAGGCTGAATCTTAGAATAATAGAACACAGAATGTCTGATCTGGAAAGGGATCTCAGAACCACAGAACTACATGTTAACCTTAGGGTAATTTTCTTCAACTCCTTAATTTTGAATAAGAGGAACCAGAGATAAATGAAGGAGAAGACAAGCAAAATGTAAACTAGTTAGTAGAAAAGTCAGCACTAGAACCCAGTTTTCTGTCTCAGAATAGTCAACATATTCCATTAACCTTCACCTCCTAGCTGAAGCATTTACCTTCTTCCTTCTCAATAAGCATTCTTAGCACTATATAGATACAAAGATCTGGAGATTTGAAGAAGTTACCATTTTCAGAAAAATTGATTGACTGTTTCATTTTAAGAGATTCAAAGGCAAGTAGATCACATAATTGATGTTCTGAAAATGAACACAAGTATTTGGCTCAAACATCTTTAAAAACCAGGCTATGGTAAGGGCTGCATCCTTGTCATAAGTGTGGAGGTGTAGGAATCCTCTTTCCTGACTGGTGGAAGAATGAAGACCTGAATTAAAGCTGCAATTCTTTTTCCACTTTTGCTATTATTGACAAAACACCAGTTGCATCATGTTATTTCAATGGGGGGGGGAATCTACCCATCTTAAAATTCATTCATTTGTTTTAAACATTCAATTAAAGAAATATTTGAGTTCCAAATTCTCGCTTCCTTTTGCCCCTCCATTATGCATTGAAAAGACAAGCAACACAATACACATTTACATGTGAAATAGTGCAAAACATTTCCATATTAGCCATGTTGCAAAAAAAAGAGAAGAAAAAGAAGGAAAGTAAAAAAAAAATCATAGTTTGATCTACACTCAGATTTCATCAGTTATCTCTCTGGAGGTGGATAGCATTTTTCACCATGACTCCTTTGGAATTGTCTTAGAGTATTGTATTGTTCAGAGTAGCTAGGTTTTTTTTTTTACTGTTGATTATTATTAAAATATTTCTGTTACTATGTATAGTTTTCTCCTGGCTCTACTCATTTCACTCTGTGTCAGTTTATATAAATCTTCACACACTTTTCTAAAGCCATCCTTCTCCTCAAATAGTATTCCATCACAATAATATACTACAACTTGTTCAGTTACCCCATCTTATGAGTATCTCCTCAACCTCTAATTCTCTGCCAGCACAAAATAGTGCTGCTATAAATATTTTTGTACACAGAGGTCCTTTTCCTCTTTCTTTGATCTCTTTGAGATCCAAGATTTTGTGGTGGTATTGTAGAGTCAAGGCGAATGCACAGTTTTATTAAACTTTCGTTATAGTTCCAAATTATTTCTGTGAAATGACTAGACCTATTCACAACTCCACTAATGGTGCATTAGTGTCCCTAATGCACCATTTAGATTTAATAATCTAAAGAAATATGTGTTTTTTTCATGTCCCCTCTAGCATTTGCTATTTTCCCTTTTGGTCATGTTCACCAATATAATAGGTGTGAAGTGATACCTCAGAGTTGCTTTAATTTTCATTTCTACAATCAATGGTAATTTGAATCATTTTATGTGACTATAAATAGCTTTGATTTTTTTTCCTGAAAATTACCTATTTATAACCTTTAACCATTTATCAAATGGAAAATGTCTCTTATGTTTATAAATCTGGCTCAGTTCCCTAAATATTTGAGAGATGAGGTCTTTAACACATAAAATGGCTAGAACTTTTTTTTTCCAGTTTCTTGTTTCCTTCTAATTTTGCCTACATTGGTTTTCTTAGGGCAATTTAAAAAAATCATGTAATCAAAATTATCCACTTTATTTCCTGTGATTCTCTCTTGTTTGTTCATAAACTCACCCATTACCTTTAGATCTGACAGGGATTTTTTTCCCCTTGCCCTCCTAATTTACTTATATTACCTTCTATATCTAAAATTTGTACCGATTTTGTGATTATCTGGTTATACTGTGTGAGTTGTTGGTCTATGCCTAGTTTCCTGTCAGACTTCTTTCCAGTTTTCCAATAATTTTTGTCATATATTTAGTTATTGCCCCAAAGCTTGCATATTTGGATTTATCAAACACTTGATAACTATGGTGATTTCCTACTATGTACCTAATCCCACCACTTTATTTCTTAGCCAGTAAAGTACTGTTTTGATGTTTACCATTTTGTAATTTAGTTAGAAATTTGGTTGTGCTAGTCTAATTTCCTTCTTCCACTGATTTTTAACATCTATTTTCAAACTATTCAGTCAAGACCCTACATAAAATCACAGGATTATAGCATTTATATCTAGACTCAGTTAGAGATGATCTATTCCACCCTTCTCATTTTCCAGAGAGGAAAATCAATGAGAGAGGCTCAAGAACTTTCCCAAATGTGTAAATCAGTAGTAGAGCTAGATTTTGAATGAAGATTCTATTACTCCAAACCAACAGTTTTGACTCCCTTCTTTATGTCTCATATCTCTCAATATTTCTTAGTATTTTGCTGTTTAGATTCTCTTCAAAGTCTGAAAAAGCAAAACATCACATTTGATGAAAGGATTAGAGAAGGAGAGAGAAATATGCAATAGTTCAGAAGAGCGATCATAAGGACCCATACTGTCATGCGTAAAAGTAAGCTGTAAGCTGGTAAAAGGAGGTTGAATCCAGAAGACTTAGAAACTGATGGGAATGGAAAGGGAAAAGTTACACATGACATGTCTTGATCCGGGGTTTATGTGAGATTTATGATGCCATCAACAGCAACATAGAAGTTGAAAGGATGGACAAGTTTTTAGAGGAAGATGATTTAATTTTGGACATGTTGAATTTAAGAAGAAAAAACAAAAGAGTATTACAACAGATAACCCTAGAGGTCACCTAGCCAACCTGTCTCATTCCCCCCCCCACATAGACTGTTTGCTATTCATGTTTTCCCCATCCAATGTTTGTATTACTTAAAAAAAAATAAATATTTATTTCTTTTGATTATGAAATATGTGCCTTTTATCCCTCCCACCTCCCCTTCCATTGAAACGAAAGAAAAAAATACAGAACTTTTGTATCATATAAGCACAGTCAAGCAAAATAAATTCCCACATTTGCTGAATCCATAGATGTTTGTCCCATTGTGTTCATTTGTTCATCATTTCTCTGTCGTGAGCTGGGCATCATTTTTCACCAGTCCTCTGGGATCGTGGTTGATCACTGCATTAATCAGAGTTCACAAATCTTTCAGAGTTTTGTTCCTTTTTGTTCTAGTGTTATTTGTTTTCCTCTTTCTGCTCACTTGAGTTCAGCACAGAAAGAAGGAAATAATTTTCTAATTCATGTCAAATGAATGACCAACCAGGATTTGAACTGAGGTCTGGCTCTTAGTCCAGCATCCTTAGGAGAAGAATGAAATGTCTGACTCTGAAATTTATGAGTCACCTCTGGGGACCTGAATAGAAACAAGAGAGGTTAATACAGAACTTGACAGTTTTACTAGAGCTAGTTGACTTTTCAAATAAAACAAGGATAAGTAACCAGTCTGTCAGCCCAGAAACCATTTAAATAAATGATACAGTATTTTGTACCAGTATCTATTTTAACTGTGTGTACAACTCCAATACTGAGGGCTCTTAATATGCTTTTTATTTGTTTGTTTTAGCTAAAAACATAAAAATGCAATGAATTTATCTGATGGACAAAAGTATGTATGCGTGTGTGTGTGTGTTTAACTTATGTATTTTTTCCCCAAGAACTATCTTTCTTCTTTCCTACATGAAAGCTCAGAGTTTTAATTTTCTTTTACTATTAGACTAGTGATTGCAAGCTTGGTTTTATGTTTTAATACATTGCCTGAAAGTCTTTGAAAGCAGTTCAGATGCACTGATAATTTATCTATTGGTGAATGATCTTTGATGTATTATATTTGAGTGAACTTGTTGTATACTTTGAATATGATTTCTATTGATGATAAATGATACAAATATGTCCCTTTCTACCAGTTCTCTTGTAATTACCTATTCAATGATTTTATTTTTCATATATATTATAATTTTCACTTTATCTTTTTTTCCCCTCAATTTTTTTTGATCAAAAATTTTCCACTTAGGTATTCCTATAACTATGAAAGGTACCTTTTCTTGCTCTTTTAATGGTCTGATTCTTCATATTTAAATCATGTATCCATATTGAGCTTTTCATTGTATCCTGTATAAGATATTGGTCTAAACCTAATTTCTACCATTTTTTTCAATTTTGATTAAAAGACTAGTAATTTATGTATTTGAATTAATCAATCACTAGGCTCCTGCATTTTGTTTATTCAATCTGTTATACTAACTTACATTCTGTTTTTTTTTCATTGAGTAATTTCAAATAATGTTAAGTGTTGATTTAACCTAGAATTTGAATTCTGATATTTCTATGCACTCTTCATTTATGCTTTTCCTTATTATTCTAGACATTTTGTTTTACTAAAATAATTTGTTATAATTGTGCTCAATTTTTAAGATGGAAAGGACACATGGTATGATAACCAGACTAACAGACAGGAAAGAATGAGTTCAGCTGTCATCCCTGATATTTACTGCTTCTGTGATTCTGGTCAACTCATACAATATCTTAGTTCTCTAATCAAATTTTGAAGACTATTATCAGTTATTAAACGTTTATTATTAAATATCTACTATATATGATGCACCGTACTAAATGTTGGATGCGAACGGACCCAAAACATTTGATGCAGGAATCAGGCTGTTCTGTGAAGTTAGGTCCAGGTATTGCAGTGATGTGGCCATTTCATATGGTCAATTCCTACTTTTCCCAGTGATATGGCTGTAAATCAGAGCTCACCAGGTATCTGAGATCCAGAGCTTTGCCCTGTTCCGGGATTCTAGCCAAAAGATATTAGCTGCCTTTGAGATTATTAATACATTTTAGATATTACTCATATTGTATGGAAACATCAAGGACATGATCACCATCAAGGCCTACTTGACATCACTGTCTGGCATCTTGAAACTGAATAAAGCACTTACGGAAAGCCTAGTGACCTATAGTTACCTTCCTCATCTTTTTACTCTATGAAAACCTTACTCATGGTATCAACAAATGGATTGCCTTGACAAACTCACCTGGCCCACGTTATTCCACACTTCTCTGTTTTAGTGCATCATTTACTGCTGGTCACATGGATATACCAAAAGATAAAAATACAAAAAAATGTTGTGGAGAATGTGCCAACTTGTATTGGTAAAGGGAGTTTTCTATACCAAAATGAATGGGTCTAGTCTCCCATACTTGTAAAAAGTGTTCTTTTCTTAATCTGATTGCTTTATCATTCAATCTATAAATTAATTTTGGTACTGTTGTCATATTTATTATATTGGGATAGCTGGAGATTGGATAGTGAATATTGGCAATTATATATGTCCTCTTATTTTTGTAAAGAGTTGCTAGCTATTGACTTAAAATGTTTGCTTTGATATGTTTATCCTTCCACAGCTATATTCTTTGTAATTTTAAATAATTTTTTTAGCAAAAGTGTTTTATATTTATTGAAATATACATCTTTTAAAAACTTTTTGTATATATGATTATTGGTATTGATTACTTAGTGTAGAACTATCCTTTGATCTAACCATTCCTATAAATACAACTTATTTTAGTTAAGTTATTTTCTGTGTAGATTTCTATAATCAGCTTGTATAGATTTGTTTATTTATTTATTTAGCGTTACTATTTAGTACTAATAGTAAAATAAGGAAGAAATTTGACCTAGAATAAGACTGTGTCTCTCCTCTTTCTGTTTCCCCCTCTCTCCTCTCACCTGACTCTGTACCTCCCTGTCTAATTTTATTATATGGAAAATTATAATCTGTCACACACTTTTTATGCTATCCAAACTGGCCTTTTCACTCTTTCTCACATATGACACTTCATCTACCACCTCAGCACCTTTGCACAAGGTCATTCCTTATGTTGAGAATGTAACCTTTCTTTATTTTTTCCCCTTATAATCCATCTTCTCTTAAGACTCATATAATTTGCCAGGTAATATATCAGAGTTTCCATGATGTTTTTTTGCTGTTTTGGTCCCCTCTAACACAAATGATCACATTTTTTATTTTTATATGCTTTTTACTTCTCTGTAGAACCACAACCCTTTTAGGGCCAGGATAATTTATCTACTTAATTCTAACATCTAGCACAGTTCTTGGTACATGGTACACTTAATAAATACCTATAGATTGACAGATGATTTCGTTACATTTTCAGACTCCGCACTTCTATTTGTGATTTTAGTTGTTAAAACTTTCTATTAATTTATATGTCTTCTCAAACCTACCTTTAACATTTCCCACATTTATCCCTTTTTTGCACTAATATGCCTACCAACCTAGGTATGAACCCCCTCCTCACTCACCTGGACTATTGTAGTCTCCTACATGGTCTCTTTGCTTCTAACCTCTCATTTATCCCTTCCATTCTCCACTCAATTGCCAAAGTGATATTGTTGAAGACAGGTCTGAGCATGTCACTGATTTGCTTAAAAAACCTCTAGTAGCTCATCATTTCTTCTTTGATCAACTCTTATTTTTTTTACTCTTATCCTTATAATAATCACAAGAAGTCTCTATAGAATAACAGCACCTAATCTCAAATTCAATGGCATCCAAACTTTCTAACTTCTTTTTGTAAAGCACTTAGCACATAGATTATGGTAGAAGTTTTGTAAATACTCATTTCTTTCCCTTTCTCCCTTTCCCTTTCTCATTATTTAATGTTACCTAGGCATAACTTGATCTTTGTGCCCCAATCTAGCCAGGAATCATTATAGATGCTTAATGGCTCTAAAAAGGAATCTGTTCCATTTCATCACAGTCTTCTTTGCTAATTCTAATGATCTACCTGAGTGATTCCTGTCAAGTTCATTATCATATTCGATAATCCCTAAACCCATTTGTCATCCAGTCAAGAAGCTTCCTGATGACCTGGTGGGGTGGGGTGTGTTTGATTCACATTTCATGTCATACATGTCATCTACCTTCTCTTTCCTTTTCTCCCAAGTGGGGAAAAAAATAACAAATACATACAAAAAGCAAGGGAAGGAGGATGGATCCAGTGAAGTTCTCCTTCACTTTAGAAAGAGAACACAAAACTGGAATATAATGGGGCTAGAAAATACATGTAATGGGGGGTGGAGCCAAGATGGCGGTGTAGAAGCAGCAGGGCTTCACAGCTCCCACACAACCACCCTAAACACCCATAAAATATGACCCCAGAAAAAGTCTAGGACTCTCAGATTCACAAAAATACAGAAAACACATCTCTTGCTGAAGGCAGCTCGGCAGCAGGGGCTCAGCACAGCGGGCAGGAGCGGAGGGTGGCCCAGCCTGAAGCCAAGACCATGGCCAAGCCCCGGGTGGTAGGAAGGAGCTGAGCTGAGCTGAGCCGAGCGGAGCCACACAGCACCCAGTCTGCAGGAGAGAAGATCTACAGCCTCCAACACCTGCACATCTATTGGAGAGGGGCAGCTGGGCAGGAGGAGCTCATCCAGAAGGCTGGCAGGCAGGTAGACAAGACCAGCCCAGCCTGAAAACCACAGCCATGGCCAGGCCAGGCCCCAGGGTAGGCAGTAGGAGCCGAGCCTCCCAAGCCGCCGTGTGAGTCTACTTCAGAGAAGATCTAAAGCACCTGAGGGGAACTTTAAATCCAGCACACCAGGGTCAGAGACTGTCAGTTAAAGTGAAACTTTGAAACTTAATTTGGGGGAGAGGAAAGCATTGTGGCCAATCTGCCCCTGGGGCAAGGAAGCAGTGGAGGAAGGGAACTGCTGGAACTCACGGCATCCCCCACCAGGCTGCTTCAGAGCCCCTGGCCTGTGGACTCTGCAGGGGGAGCTGAATTGATTGATCAGGGCCAAGTGCTTTTGCATTGAGAGGCCTGGATCCAGATTGTGGTCTTGGGTGGTCATCCTGGGGTGAGCTTTCAGCAAGCCAAAGCTGGGGGGGGGAACTTCCAACACCCCCCTAATAGCTCCAGCAGCTGAGAAAACCCCAGTGATTTGGAACAGAGCTTTCCCCGCTGGAATCACAGTTTCACAAAGCTAAAAAAAAAAACCAATTAATTAATGGCCAACATGAGGAAAAGGAAGCAAAATAAGAACAGCAATAAAACTCGAGAATCCTTTTTTGTGGACAAAAAGGATCAAAACATGGAATGGGAGGAAGACAACCCAGACAGAACTCCCACACTAAATGCTTTCAAGACAATTGAAGAATGCCTAGAAGATATACATCAACTGAAAAAGGACTTTGAAAACCAAATAAGAGAAGTGGAGGAAAAATTGGGAAGAGTAATGAGAATGATGTGAGAAAATCAAGAAGAGTCAACAACCTGGTTGAAGAAAATACATATAATGTTCATCTCAAATATTTCACAGTGGCACGTGAATTACTAATAAAACACCAGATTTTTTCTGTGACATAAGACTTATCTCATCTTTCTTAATAGAAGGCATCATAAACTTATCACCAAAAGATACATCAGTGTCCACCCCCAAAATGGGCTAATTATTTGTTGATAGATTTTAGATACTGCATTTTCAGCATTTATCACTTCCAAGAAAAAATAAGGACACAACAAAAAAAAATAATATATTGACTTAAGGGAAAACTTTTTTAAGCTTGTCAGTTCCACAACTATTGAACCTCTACACCCCCACCCCAAAGAAAAAACATAGCATAGCATTTACATTATCTTTACTAATTATTGCAAAATTTGTGATGTGCTTAGATTCCCACACCTTGGTAATGTCTTACAAATATATAAAAGAGACTCAAGTACACTGGAATATATTATGTCTTTATGGAAAAGTTTTCTCCATCTTTTTTTCAGTTTTTTGAATTTTTGTTAGAATGATTTTATTTTGAAAAGGACACATTGAGGTCCCTATTATACTTTCACCATTTATTTGTCACTGTTATTAGATTAAATTTTCTTTTAAGCACTTAGATCCTATATCTTTCAGTGCATTATTTTTCTTTCCACACTGAATTTATTTTTCCTTTACATCACTCATTTCCACGAGATTTTGAGTTACAATTTTAATCCCCATTTTTCCCCTACCCCCATCCCAAAACAGCAAACCCATGGTAAAGCCCCTCCCCTAATCTGCTCCCTCCTATGTCCTCCCCCATAACCCCCCTAACTTTCCGGTAGGGCAAGATGGGTCTCCCTACTCCATTGCCTGTATATCTTAATTCCCAGTTGCATGAAGTTAATACTAATAATAATGTTTATACATATAATTTTAACATTTTATTATGGAACTTTGAATTCTAGATTATTTCCCTTGCTCCCTTGTCACCCACCCCCACTGGAAGGACAAGCAACTCAATGAAGGCTGTACATATGTAATTACACAGAACATCTCTACAGTGGACATATTGTGAGAGACTGATTATATATTCCTCCTTCCTATCCTGCCCCAGTCCTTGTTCTGTTCTCTACCCTGTCACTGTCCCGTTACAAAAGTGTGTACTTCCAGCAACCCTTCGCCCAACCCTGCCCTCCGCTCCATCATCCCACCTCTCATCCCCATCCCCCCTACTTTCCTGTGTGGCAAGATACCAAATTTAGAGTTTGTTTGTCATTTCTTTCCTAAGCCAAATTCAATGAGAGTAAGGTTGACCCTTTCTCTTTCCCCTTCCTATTCTTCCCCTCCATTGTAACAATTATCCCTTGCCTCTTCTATATGAGATGATTAACCCCATTCTGTCTCCCCATCTCCTCTCATTCTAATCCTCTCCCACCTCAGAATTTCACCTTTTAAAGTAATATCCCTTCCTATTAAGTTGATCCTGTGCCATCTATGTACACATATATACATACTCAGATATGTATTCATATGCATATATATCCTCCTATATAGACATATGTATATGTATACATACATTGGTATTCCCTTCATTTATCCTCATAATGAGAATAGATTCATAAGTTACCTTTATCATTTTTCCATGTAAATAGTTCAACTTTGATAAGTTCCTTATGATTTCTTTTCCATGTTTGCCTTCTCATGCTTCTTGTGCGTGAGTGGCAAATTTTCTGTTCAGTTCTGGTTTTTTCATCAAGAATGTTTGAACGTCCTCCGCCTCACTGAATGACCATATTTTCCCCGGAACATTATATTCAATTTTACTGGGTAGGTGATTCTTGGTTTTAATCCTAGCTCTCTTGATCTCTAGAATATGATATTCTAGGCCCTTCAGTCCCTTCGTGTAGAAGCCGCCAGGTCCTGGGTTATCATAATTGTGTTTCCACAGTATTCAAATTGCTTCCTATTGACAGCTTGTTATATTTTTCTCCTTGATCTGGGAACTCAGGAACCTGGCTATAACATTTATAGGAGTTTTCTTTTGGGGATCTTTTTCCAGAAGTGATTGGTGAATTCCTTCAAGTTCTATTTTGCCCTCTGGTTCTAAAATATCAGGGCAATTTTCCTTGAGAATTTCTTGAAGGATGCTTTCTAACTTCTTTTTTTATCTTGGCTTTCAGGTGGTTCAATAATTTTTAAATTGTCTCTTCTGAATCTATTTTCCAGGTCTGAATCCATTTTTTCAAGAAGATATTTCATGTTGCCTTCTATTTTTTCATTTGTTTGTACCTGTTTAACAGTATGTTGTTTTCTCATAAAGTCATTTGCTTCCATTTGCTCCACTCTAATTCTGAAGGAATTATTCTCTTCAGAAAACTTTTGAGATTCTTTTTCCATCTGGCAAATTCGACTTTTTAAGGCATTCTTTTCCTCGTTGGCTTTTTGGGCTTCTTTTGACATTTAAGTTAATCTATTTTTAGGGTGTTATTTTCTTCAGTCAGATTGTTGACTTTCTTTTCATGATTTTCGTGCATCATTCTCATTTCTCTTCCCAATTTTTCCTAAACTTCTCTTATCTGGTTTTCAAAATTTTTCTTAAGGTGATATTTGGTTTCTAGACAGTCTTCATTGTTTCTTGGAAGTTTTGGAGTGGCAGTTCTGAATGTGTGGTCTTCCTCCCATTCTATGTTTTGTTCCTTTTTGTCCCTAAAAAAGGTTGCTGTTCTTACTTTGCTTCCTTTTCCTGCTCATATTGCCAATGAATTACTTGTCTCTTTAGCTCTGTGGAACTCGGCTTCTAGGGGAGAAAGCTTCGTACCAAATTCCTGGCTTTTTTGCAGCTGCCAGTGGTATAAGGGGGCTGGTGAAGCACCTACCAGCTTTGGTTCAATGAAAATGCTCCCTAGGACCAGCACCCAGGACCAGGCCACTCAACACAAGAGCACTTAGCCTCTGAACAATTGCTTGACCCCTACATTCTGCAGGCCGGGAGCTCTGAGACAGCCAGGTGGAAGCCACTGAAGGGCTGCTGCTTCTGCTGCTTCCTTGCCCTGGAGGCAGTTTGGCCATACTGCTTTTCTCCCCCAACTTTAGCTGAGTTCCACTGACCTTTCACTTAGTCCTTATTTCTTCTGGCTTGATAAATATGGAAACTTCCTCAGCTGCTGCTGATCTGCTCTCCTGAAGACTCCAGCTATATCTTGTCCCTCTCATCCTGCTTGCCCCAGGGCCAAAACTCTATTTTCAGGCTCTGTTGGTTTCAGCTTCCAGCACTGTGATGAGCCCCACCTGCTGAGCTGCCTTCAGAGGGAGGTGTATTTTGGGGAGTTTTGGAGCCCTGAAATTTGTTTAGAGTCATATTTTATGGGTATTTGAGGTGGCCATGTGAGAGCTGCAGCATTTTCCTGCTTCTATGCCAGCATCTTGGCTCCACCCCCTTCTCTTTTTTGTAAACCAGAGTTAATGTCAAGAATAACTGACATAAACTTTGACACTCTTTCAGGAAGATAATTTATATCCATTACAGTTCTGACCATTCTTAAATAGGCTGTCTCTACCAAAGAGAGTGAAATATGCTGCTGTAGAAATTAATGAGGGAGCTCAGCTAAAACATCTGATTAATTACATGGCATAATATAGCATCAAGCTATATAGCCTCACTGAAAGAAATGCATTAAAATTTCCTACATCTTATGGCATCTCTAAGGAAAGGTAGAGACTGAAGATTTCGAGTTAAAATCTAGAGATCAGATGAAACCGAAGGATAAAGACAATGCTTACAATACTATAACCTTCAGTCAAAATATTTTAAGTATATTGTAATGTTTTCAGTCTATGGAATCTGTGGAAAAAAGTTGTTGAGACCTACTGACATCATGAAATCAAAGCTTAATGGGAAGAACATGTTTAAAGCAATTATCGCCTACACAATACTCATTTCCATGTACACTTCTGGAATTGTAAAATGGACCATAACAGACTTGGAATGTATCCTAGTGAAATCCTGTGTAATATTAATGAATCACAGGGCCTATCACTAAGGCAGCCACATAAATGTTAATACATTCTTACCAAAAAGGAGATAAAGAATTTATAAACATTGTCAGTGTACATGAGAGACAGGTAAAAAATCAATAGAAATAAATGCAAAACACAGATACATCACTTCACTAATCAATAGCCAAAAACTAATGATGGAGATATATTACTGGATTTGTTGAAGGCAAAAAGAAGTGATTTACCTCTGTTCTCCTATAATGATTAAAATCTGATAGTGGAATCACTAGGTTCTACATGGCCAAAAGCTACATGATTTTAGCATCCACATGATTAGTAGCCAATAATATGATACTAAAGAACCATGAAGCAAGTGTTTAAGAAATATAAATTTGTCCATGAACATCAAAGGATTTATAATGATAGTTGAGGACCAGATCATCATCATCATCATCATCATCATCCTCATCCTCATCCTCCTCCTCCTCCTCCTCATCATCAAATATAGAAGGAATATACTTAAGGAGATTGGGCATAAATGTAAAGACATATCAATATAGATAGCAAAAATTTAACATCTACCAAATATCTAGCAAGACATACCTAGGTAGCTAGAATTATGCATCATGTTCTTGTTATTTTTCTTGGTATAAAATGCAAAAAATCAATCCCCATAAAATAGAAGCCTTGAAATAACAACCATTGTGATAATAACCTAGGCCTTTAAGTTTTATAAAACATTTTATATTTTTTATGTAAAAAACTGAAACTCAACCAATAAATTCTATTGGAACTGGATCATTATCAAAAGAAGAGCTTTCACACTCAATCATCTGTACCAAACCTTGATCCATCCAATTTAAGGATTGAATTGTTAATAGATGTCACTATAACAAAGATGCTTAATCTTCAACCTGTGCAGATGAAAGGCTTTCAAAATACATACACCTAATAGAGAACACTAAAATCATTTGGGAACAGATGAGGGGTAAGTCATCACCATTGTCCTGTCTGCTACCATCATTGTTTCAAAGTTGTGTTCAGTATGCCTACAGATGATAAGCTTGCATTCTAGTGCTTTTTATTTAACTACAAAAGCAATTTTAAATCACTGAGCAATAGTTTCCTGAATATTAAATTTTGTAAGAGTAATATCAGGATAGTGACTCATCCCAACTTATGAATTTTCTCAACACAACAAAAAGAATGATTTTTCAGTGTAGCTCATCAAAACTAGTCTCTCAGTTTGCCTGGGCACTAGCAGAGTAAGGTCTCACAGTGCAGATACTATTCTATGTATCTACAATATAATCTATGGGTACAGAATCCAATTAATAGGGTCTATAAGATCTCACTTATTTGGAGTTCTTTTGTAGCTCCTCCTGGATTTTGAGGGTCATTGACATCATGGGGTAATGTCTTGAACTGCATGTGAATTGGATTTAAGTGAGGCAGAATTGCACAAAGTCATCAGTCTCACTATCTCTTCCAGAGTCATCAAAACCCAGTGGTAGGATGAGTCAGGATGACTGGTGATGGCTTGGGATGAAGTGGATACCCTTAGCGTCTTTAATGTTTAGCCAAGTTCTAAGCGCTCTACAATGCCTGCCTCAGATGAAACATTGAAACAAATTGTTCTCTTCTACACATTCCACAAAATGTCTATACATGCTTGGCATAGACATCCTTCTAACTCATCAGTGGGTTTGAGGATTGTTTTTTGCTTTCAAAAATAGTTTAGCCTATCTGCCAAGATGTGCGGCTGCTGTATGTGATACAACTTCTTCTTGGAGCCACAGGTGAAAGTTGGGTGAAGGGTAGACAACAGAAAGTGGATGAAAAGTCCTGAAAAGGACTTGGCAAGTTCTTTAATAGTTTGATGGTAGATACAATTAGCTTAAAGCCCAAAATAATCTCAAGATGACATAATAAAAACAGTAGCAATCAAACATTACCTGTCCTTAAACCTGGGCTCCATTCTCTTACAAATGCATCCACCATCCATGACAAGATTGGCACAAACATAGAGTACAATGGTAGGGAAATTCTGCTGATCAAGTCAGTCTGCAGTGCTCCAAGGTTTTTTTCTCCCTCCGTATGTAACTCTCTCTTGCTAGGGATAACTCACAGGAGTTTTTTTTAGGGTGGGAGGAAGTTACCTTTCCTTCCTCTTAGGTAAGTAATAGCAGCTTATTTCCCCGCCCCCCCCTGACTTTCCATGTGTTGAATAACTGATCTTCTCAGATGTATGCTTCCTTTTGAGAACTTCTACCATTAAATCCTTTGTCCACATTATCAGCTCACTAATAGAAAATCATTTGTTGTCCTTGCCATGCGAAATTCAATATTTCCTAACAATTTCTTTCATTTTGGTCCTCAGGGTACCACCTGCCACAGAGAGAATTTGTGGTCTGACCTGGGTCCTCTCAGCATCTGTTGGATTTTCCTTTCATTCCTATGTGAAATAATTACACCAAGGCCTATTAATTTTCTCACCCAGCAATCTGCTTCACCTGCCATTAAACTGTGTCTCTTGAACTTGGAATAGGTCTCTAGTCCCCTTAAAGATTTACTAGGGCCTAACAAATTAACCCTCTCTTATTTCTAAGACATTAGGCAGATTGCAGTGGTTAATCCTAGTGCATTTGCAATTGCACATATAAACCAAAGCCCTGTCAAATAAAATCTTTTTTTTTACCAAACCAGTTTAACTAAAAAGAGTTTCAATAATGTTTACATGCATGCATAGATATATGCATGTATATAGTTATCTTTTGTCTTTACGGATACTTTCCATAAATGAGGGATACCCCTCATTTAGTCAGTCATCCCATATAGTGAAGAATTTTTTTAAGATTGGTGGAGGGAGAGGAGAAGCAATTCAAAAAAACTAATGAAAACACTAGCCAATTACTATAGTCTTTGTAGAATCCAATATCCATATTCATGCCGCCTCACCTCTGCAAAGCAGGGAATGAGGTACAGTCTTACATCTGTATTTTAGGGTCAGGTTCAGTCATGATAATCATACTGAGTTCAGTTTCAGTTGGTTGTTCTTATTGTTTTTACACTGTTGTGTCCGTTGTTTTGTTGCTTCTGCTTACTTCACTCTGCATTAATTCTCTTAGGTCTTCCCATGCTCTTTTGTTCTCTTCATATTTATCATTTCTTAGAACAGAGTATATTCTTTCTTCACAATCATGCATCATGACTCATTTAGCTATTCTGGGATCAATGGGCATCTGCTTTGTTTCTACTATTTACTACTATGAAAAAGTGGTGCTCTAAACATATTGGTGTATATGGGACCTTTATTTATGCATTTAACTTTTTAAGAGGTTTATTTTTTCCCTAGCAGTGAAATCTCCAGGTTGAAAGGTATAGCCTTTTTCTCTCTTTCCTAATATATTTTTCTTAGAGTGATTGGATATGTTTATATTGGACATCAGACTGTCATCAGAGATGTTTGATGCTAGATTTTTTCCCTAAATTTGATCAATTACTTTCTTATCCTAAATGCATAAATTGTGGTAGTCATAGGTGTGTTCATGTGGACTTGAGTCCACAGTTTCCCCACCCATGTGCTAGGACACAGCCTTTTAATTTCATATGGTATATGTGATCTGATCTTTCTTTTTTTTTTTTTAAAATCACTTTAACTCCTTGCTGGTTTTAAAGGTTCTCTTCTATTGAACATAATTTTAAAAGGTACTGTATTTGGACCTCTTATTTTTTCTTTGAAGTGTGTCCTTTGATATTTAGGCAACATAGATCTTTTGAGTTTATTATAGTACATGATATTAGACCTTAGTCTAAGCCCAATTTCTGCTAAAACACTTTCTGGTCTATCTAGCAGCTGTCAAATATGGAATACTTCCATAATTTATATTCTGGGTTTCATGGAACTCTGAATGGTTTGTTGAGTTCAGTTGATTCTAATTCATCCTTATCTAGTCTGTTCTACAAATTTAATGCTTTTTAAATTCTTTAACCAGTATCATTTTTTCCTCTTTGTTTTTATGATTTTATAATATAATTGGACATTTGGAAATCCTATTTTTTATTTCACTTTTTCTTCCATTAATTCCTTTGAGAGTAAGAAAACTTTTTTAACCAAATATTTTGTTATATTATTAAATGAACTTTTTTTTAAACCACAGTCCTTTTCTGATATACCTCCAACACAATCAAGAGAACCTATCCTTAAAACGTGTTAATAAAAGTTAAGCAAACCAATTGGCAGATAGTTTAGGTAATATTCAATATCTGTATCTCAGTCTTTTGCCTCTATCTCTAATTTAATGAGAAGAGGGATGTGTGTTTCATCATCTAGAACCCATGATCATTGTTATATTTTAGAATTATTTCAGTTGTCTCTACATTGTTTTCCTTTAGATTATTATAGTTTGGTTTAATGTTGCTCTTCTGGTTCTGCTTCCTTCATTTCTCTGTTTCTCTAAATTCTTCATATTCATCATTTCCTGTGGCAAAATAATATTTCATTGAATTCATATGACACAGTTTATTCTGCTGTTCCTTGATCACAGATTTATTTCCAGTTTTTAGCTGCCACAGAAATTGCTGGTTTTAATGGTAGATATGGAATTTTCTGTCTCACCCATATGAGGAAAACGTTCAATGTGGGACTTCTGAGTCAATGAGTATGAACAATTTAATCATTCCCCTCCTCCATTTCCTTTCTTTCTCTCTCACTTTCCCTCTCTCCCTCTTTCTCTTCCTCCTCCTTCTCCCCTTCCTCCTTTTGTTCCTCCTCCTCTTCTTCCTCCTCCTCCTCCTTTTTCTCCATCCTCTCCAGCAATATATCTGACAAGCAACCCCTACTTTCAAATCCAATTGCTCAGTTGCTGATTCAGACCATGACCACTTCTTGAAACCACAGTATTCTCTTATACTACTCACTTGTCTTCTTGCCTTCAGTCTACTACTCAATTCATCTTCACTCTATTTCTTGAGTAATGATTATGTCTCTACCCAAGTCAAAAACCACCAGAGGCTCCCCATTGCCCAGCAGATACCCAGCTCTGGAATTTTAGGTCTTCCACTTGTCTCGAACCTACCTGTTTAACCTAATTGTATGCCACTCCCATGGATTTCAGTCAAACTTCACTATTCTGCCTCTTTTATTCTACCAGCTTCTGTCTATGCCTTTGTTTGCACCATCACCTATCTTTGGTACACTTCCTCTTTCTATCCCCCATGTTTGTCAAGAGAGAGAAATCTGTTCAAATTCCCCACTTCCTTTGTCATCTTGTCAGAAGCAAGCTTCTCCATGAAGCCTCCCCTCAATCCCCCAGGGGAATACGATCTCATCTTTCTCAAATTCCTCGTGCTCCTTTTCTTGGGTCTCTCTTTTGCATTCATGCCACTCTCTTTGGTATTGCATTGATTACTGTACTTGTCCTGTACCCTTTTAGTTTGTAAGCAAAATGACAGCATGAACTTTGACATCTAGCTAGTGTTTTAAATATAGTAGAGAATAATTATTTGTTGATTTGAATTATAAAATTATGAGGTCCAAGGATTTAAGAGTGAAAGGGGATTTCAAAAACAAAAAACATTGTGCAGATGAGGAAATTAGGCCTTCAAAAGGTTAAATGACTTCTCTAGGATTGCACAGTAAGTGACTGAGAAGGAATCTGACCAAAGTGTCAGAGCAGGAGTTTGAACAATTTGTGGCTATTTCCACTATGTTTCCCAACCTCCAGATTGAATTACATTTACTAGAAGTGTTCAGTTGTTGATTTGGATTTCATAATGACTTTACCTAAAGACCATAAAAAACCAAAACCTATCAGTGAACTAAGTAAACTGGGGATGGGATTCAATGTGCTTTATTGGATACTGACATTCTTTACTCATATGTGAATCTATGACCAAATGTCAGGGGAAAAGATAGAAGGGATTGTGATTTGTCTTCTGGCTGAAACCCTGGAGTGAGTTAAGAATTTGGGGTTCAGCACTGGGCAAGCATTGTGCTAGTGAAATACCAAAGAACCCTAAGCTCCTCCTGTCCTATTAATTTTGAACATTGGGGGCGGATTATCTAATTCATCCACAGACTAGAGACCCTGCTTTCTAATGGAGTGAATAAATCTAATTATACCCTTGAATAAATAAAGTAAAAGCATCTTTAGAGGGCAGTGGTAGGAAGCAGTGTCAAGGAGCTCATGCAGCAGTAGTGCAGGATGGATGGCCATTGTGAAGAGAGACTGGGAGTCAGAATAGCATGGCTATTAGGAGTCATGTTGATCACAAAAGATTCTCCCACATCTAAAACTTTGTAATTCAGTGATTATTTGCATTTTTACAAGCCAGAAGTGCAAAAGACCCTGATTGAGATTCAGAATCAGACAGAATTTCTGATCAATGAGCAAAATCTCTTCTACTTGAACTCAGCATTCATAGGATCAAAAAATGACAGCTGGAAGGGGTCTTGAATCATAAGATCAGAGAATGTCAGAGATGGAAAAGATTTTAGAAATCACTTGGTCCAGCCTCCTTAGTTTATAGGGTGGTGAGAGGAGAAACTGAGGCTCACAGAAAGCAGTGACTTAAAGTCATAACTATGATGCATTACTCCTCAAAGTCAGGTGACATTTTAGAGAATGTTATTTTAACCTTCCCTTTTGGTGTCAGTGGCAACAGTTACATTTTTTCTTCATGCAAATAACAATTTCTAGCTGAGGATATGGCATTTGGCACACAAAATGGACTATTAAAGTATATAGGTTTTACAAGAAGATTGCCACTTCTTTTATAGCTTTTACATGCCCATTGGTACCATTTCATCAGAGACATGGGTGCTCAGCATCACTCAGGGTCGCCCTTGAGTCTTACTTCTCCAGAGCCAGTACCCTCAAGTTGTCCTGTACTGCTTCTATTCTAAATGCTACATTTGGTTCAAGGGATCCAATAACTCAATTCGATAAACACTTATAGATATCTACTATGAGCAAGGCCTTGTGCCGTGCACTAGGGATTTGAACAATTTATAAGGCATAGTAGAGAGATAAGATGCTTGTGTACACATGCATATATACATATATGTATAGATGTATTATAGCTACCCGTACATGCATGTAGCTATAATACAAATTTCTTTTATCTGTGCTTTAGGGCTCCATGTTTTCCTCATGTGAGATGAAAACTACAATGCTCATCCCAACCCTATCCATACTTCTGCCAACAGTTTCATGAGTTTCTATGCCCACATCTCCCCTCTTCCCTACAAAATATATATTCAGTCCTTTGTTGATAAGCTTCTTCTCACTTAAATGGAATTGTCCTCAGACAACACATGCACAGACACACACACACACACACACACACACACACACACACACAGAGTCTGTTTCTGTGCCTGTACTCAAATTCTTGTCATCTCAGTAGGATATGTCAGAGTTTATATTTTCCTGAAATAGTCTTCAGACAAGACTTGGACAACTTCACTCAATCATAATACAAATGAGAATGTAATCAGTACAAGGAGAAATTGTTTTGATAGATTAAAATACTGAGAGATGTGGGACCCAGAAAACAAAAGAAAAGTTGTTGAAATACTGATATGTGGACACTGGATTAGATTTGTCACTGTATGACCCTAAAAGACAGAACTGGGAACTGTGTTGTAGTTACTGAGAGGCAGATTTAAATTAGTATCAGGAAATGTGTCTTAACACTTAGAGCTAACCAGCTTGGAGTCAGATTTTAACTCCTTATTTTGTCTGCTCACTTAATTGGTTTTATAATTGGTCACTGAAACATGTTCATAAAATTTTATACACACACACAGACACATACACATGCACACATACATATGCAGAAAGAATACACACAGAACACACATTTGTACATGCACACACACTCCAAATACACCCACACATATCTGCACACACAAGGCAATACACACATACACACAACATACATGTATGCACACACATACACACATGTATGTACAAGTACATATGCATGCATGTGCACATGTACATATGCATCAATGTCAAACTCTACTAAATAGGCTAACTGCAGAGATAAGCTCATGGCGCCTGGAATTCTGCAAATGAACGCTGGGTGATTATAAATGAGGGCTATTGCTGAAGGGATTCATCTCAGTAGCTCAATGACAAGGGTGATTCTTGTTCAGATAGCTTATGATTCTATGTCTAGGTGATCTCTTAGGTCCTTTCCAAGTTTGTCATGCTTTGATGTTATGATTTTCAACTAGGAGTAATCAGAAAATGTCCCTATAGAAACTGGGATCTTTGAATCAGTGCTTGAAAGAAGTCAAGAATTTCAACAAGAAGAGTTAAGTGAGGAAGTCCATTTTCTTCATAAGTAGAGGGAGAGTGCATGTACCAATTCACAAAAATAAGAGAGGGAAGAAAGATATTAGAGTAGAATGGTGAATGTGCTGGGATGAATAAAGGTAAGTCTTATAAGATAAGACTTTGAAGCTGGAATTGAATAATGGAGAACCACAAAAGCCAGACTAAAGTCTGGCTTTTATTTGGTGAACAGTGAAGGGTTTTGATAAAGTAATTATTTGGTCAGTCTTGTGCATTAGGAAGATTACTAGGGCAAATTTGTGAAGGATGGATTGGAGGAGAGAGGGATTAAAGATTCAGATTCTAATTAAGGAACAAACAAGATTTTGGGCAACTGGTAATAACATTCCAAAGTAGGCTTACAGAAATAAAAGAGATGGATTTCAGAGATAAGGTGAAGGTAGAAGCAACAGGATTTGGCAACTGATAGAAGAACAGAGAATTGGGCAATCCATTCAGTAAATCTTTAGGGAGTGACCCATCCCAAATACTTTAGGAGAAGTGATAGAAATCCCCAGTACAAAGGGCCAAATGAGCTCATCTCAGAATAGCTTTGGGGAATTTGGGACATGGGCTTAAGCCAACTAGGAACTGGGTGAATCATGATGAATCTACTCTGCCTACACACTACTATCTCTCTCACATCAAGTATACTTTTTGGCTAATTTCTTTTCCATACATCTTTCACTGATAAACACACACTTATACATGAGTGCATGTATGCATATGGATGTACATGAGTACATACACCTACATATTTGTGTATGCATGCATGTATATGTATATATGTGTATATATGCATACACACTGGTCAGGATTCCTAAGGGCAAAGTATTTGACTGTTTCTAGTAATAACAACCTGAGGTATACTTATTGGAGAAATGATCTGACTAATCTTAATAACTCAAAACAACTTGATGGTTTAGTTCAAGTGGGAAACCAGTAGCTTTTTATCCCTGGTGAGAGGTGGGGGCAGGATGGTAGAGAGCAAAATAAGAAGAGAAAGAAATGATGAGGGATTTTCTGCTTTTAAAGGATATTTATAGCTCAAAGAATGCCACAAAGAGAACCCTTGGCTCTCAACTCAGAAAATGTCTACCTGAGAGTCAGATTTTAATTTACGTTTCTAAAGATGCCTCAATTATACCTGGCTACATTTGAAAAACCTGAAGAACAGCAGCTTTCAAATTTATTCAGACTAATGAGCTAGTATAAATTTGGAGAATTCTAATTCACAGACGCTGGTTCAGTGGTGGGAGAAACACAACAAGCGTGTCACTGCCGGGGAACAAAGTGAATTGGTTATATGACTGACAGTAAAGATTTCTTTTAACATCAGTAACAGGAGGCTGAAGTGACAGGTAAGAGGACAGATCCAGAATTCTGCAGCACTCTCAGAGTTTGTGTACTATCACTAAGGGACAAGTTGACTTGATACCAACTTAATAGGTTCAGCCGGGACTAAGTGCAAGGGGATGGAGACAGTAAGTGGGTGCAATAGGGCACCCATAGTGTATCAGTGTAAGTGTACTAATTCTTGGAAGGAGAAACTAATCACATTATCTTTAGAGCGAGACTTGTCTTTTAATGTGAGATCTGCCTAGTACTGTATATTTCACAGGAAGCATGCACATAGTTTGAATCTTTTTCTCCTGATCTCAGAAATCAATTCAGCAACCTCATGAAGTAGCTTCCATTCCTTATCATCTCTCAGGGAATGAAATACTAAATCAAAACTATAAATGGGAACCTGAAGTCAAAGAGATTCTCTAGATAGAATGGGATTTTTTTTTGTTTTTGTTTTCGTTTTTGTGTAGGAAGCTCTTAGCCTAAGGGGCACTGTTTGTATTGGTAGTCGGATTCAATCCCATTGAGGATGGTTTTTGGCCTGGGATTGTGCTTCAAAATCAGTGGCTTTTCCTGAACCTGAAAAGTTAGAGTACCTGAAGTAACCTGGTCTTATTTTATAGTAAGAATTGGGAGCCAATCTGAAGTGTCATCTAGACACTCCCTTTATGGGGTCACAAGTGGGATCACGGACAGATAAAGTAGAATCTCCTAGTCTCAGGTCTGCTGTCCCTACCTGCAGTCCATCTTTTATATGTTCTGGATGATGATGTTCCTGATGCTGACACAGTCTGGCCAGGATAATGCTCAAAACTCATCAAAGACTTCTTACTTTGTGCTGAAACTCGATGCTGGGATACTTAAGCAGGGATCTGGGGCCTTTTTCCCCAAATTTTGAAAATAATACCTTGATATAATTGATTTCTGTTCTAATTCTCTATATTTTATTATATAAATTTAAAAACATTATTCTTAGACTAGATACATAAGTTTCATCAGACTTCTAAAGAGTTCCAATGAACCAAGAATATTAAGAACTCCTGGAATTGCCTATAATTCAAAATTATTTACAGGCCAGAAAGATGCCATATTTCTACCCTAGTTATTCTGCTACCCTGTTCTCAATTCCAAACAAATACAACTGCATGCTGTGCCTTTCTCTTTCCTACTTTTGAAGTTTTTGTCACCAAGGCCCAAAAGCCTTGAATATCCTACTTCACTCACTACCCTGTCACTGTCTTTTGAAACCATGCCCATCATTCAAAGCCCAGATCAACACCCAACCTACATTTCAAAAAATTTAAAAAAATTGATAAATTATTTATTTTTAGTTTACAATATTCAGTTCCACAAGCTTTTGCATTCCAACATTTCTCCCTTCCCTCTCCCCATCCACAAGATGGCATGCAATCTGATATAGGCTCCAAATATCCATTCACATTAAAGATATGTTCACATTAGTCATGTTGCAAAGAAGAATTATAACTCATAGAATGAACCAAAAGAAAGAAGAAACAAAACAAAACAAAAAAGAGAGAGAGGAAATAGTATGCTTCAATCTGCATTCAGAATCCATAATTCTTTCTCTGGATGAAGATAGCATTTTCCATCATGAGCCTTTTAGAGTTGTCTTAGAACATTGTTGAGAAGACCCAAATCTATCAAAGTTAGTCAATGCAGAGTGTGGATCTAACCGTGTACAATGTTCTCCTGGTTCTGTTCCCCTCACTCAGCATCAATTTGTACAATTCCAGGTTATTCTGAAGTCCATCTGCTCCTCATTTCTTATAGAACAATAGTGTTCCACTACATTCATCTATCACAACTAGTTCAGTCATTCCCCCATCGATGGGCATCCCTTCAATTTCAAGTTATTTTCCACCATAAAAAGAGTTGATATAAATATTTTTATACATTTGACTTCTTTTCTGATTTGTATGATTTTTTTGAGATATAACCCTAAAAGTTGTATTGTGTGGTTCAAAGGGTATGCACATTTTTATAGCCCATCGGTCATAGCTCCAAATTGCTCTCCAAAATGATTGGATCAGTGCACAACTCTACCAACAATGGATTAGTGTTCAAATTTCCCCACATCTTCTCCAGCATTTATCATTTTGCTGTTTTGTCATCTTAGCCAATCTGCCAGGTGTGATGTGTTACTTCACAGTTGTTTTGATTTGCATTTCTCAAATCAAGAGTGATTTGGAGCATTTTTTCATATGAATATAGATAGCTTAAATTTCTTCCTCTGAAAACTACCTGTTTATATCCTTTGACCATTTATCAGTTGGGTAACGACTTGTATTCTTATGAATTTGACTCAGTTCTCTATACATTTTAGAAATTAGGCCTTTATCAGAGATACTGATAGTAAAAATTCTTTTTCAGTGTTCTGCTTCTCTCTTAATCTTGGTTGCATTGGCTTTGTTTTTAATATTTTTTCCCATTTAATATAACCAAAATGATCCATTTTGCATACCATGATGTTCTCTCTGTCTTGTTTGGTCATAATTTCTTCCATTCTCCTCATATCTAACAGGTAAATCATTCCTTGCTGCCCCAGTTTCCTTACAGTATCAGACTTTATACCTACATCGTTTACCTATTTGAATGTTATTTAGATATATGCTGTAAAGTATTGGCCTGTGCCAACTTACATTTAAAATAATGATGATTGCAGTAGTTATGGTAGCTTTAATAATAAAAATGACAACAAATTCTTTTTCCCATAATAAAATTGTGACGTAGTTGAATTATTATTTTATCCATTTTACAGTTAATAAAAATGAAAAAGTAAAACAAGAAAGTGAGATGATTTATTCAAGGTCGTCTAAATATTGTGTCAGATGTGATACTCAGAGACTTGCTTTCTGATTCTTAATATCAGTCAGTGACTTTTCCCTCCTGCTGGACTGCCCATCTATCTACCTCTTTGAGGAAGCCTCTCTGATCCCCACTCTCCACCAGTTGAGTTGATCTCTTCTTCCTTGCATTTGTTCTTAAGCATTTTTGTTTTATTTTGCATTTGACACGTGTCAGTGCATGTTTCTGACCTTTTCCTAGAGCCTTAGGCTATTTGAGATTGGGCATCACCATGCCTTGGACAATGTTCTCTGTGCAGCATAACTGAGAGAATGGTTGCCTATGTGAATTGAATTAAGTTGTAAAATGGTGACCAGTGATACATTCTACATGTAGGCAGGAGGTCACACATCTAAGTAGCTCATCTGAGGTTACTGGCAAAAATAAAGCCGTAGATGCCAAGAGATCACTTAGTCCTCCAACCTTTGGGCTTTCAGTAGGCCAAGTCTTATCTTTCAGAGGCTGGGGATGGGTAATTAGAAGAATGGTGGGCTTCCTCAGCTCAGAGGTGGGATGAGGGAAAGACAAGATAAGGTAGGGGGTTAGCCAAGGCGCATCAAATAAGAAAGTGTTATATTATGTTATATTGTGACTTTTTAGAAATACACACACACACACACACACACACACAAACAGGATTGTACCCACAGATTGATCTCTATCTCTGACCTGTCATAGTGAGACTCTAATCTGCCTTTCAGGGCTTATTTCCTATTACTTCTCTCTATGTTATCTTAACTTCTAACCCAAATAGATCAGCAGTTATGCTCCCATCACATTTTACCTTCTTCCACCTCTATACATTTGTACCAGGGGTCTGGCTCACACAGTCCCCTCATCTGCCCTCTTAAAATCCTTTGTACCTTGCAAGCCTCAGCCAAGATAGCACATTTGCCAAGAAGTTTTCCTTGAGGTCAAAGATACAAATCATTGAATATTTCTTAGATTTTCTTTTAGAACATTCTGTATAGCTTTGTCTTCTGCACCCATAACATCCTGCCTTGTGCTTTTTGTGCTTCTGCCAGATCATCTTTATTAGATGGTAAGTTCTTTGAGACCAGGGATCATGTTATTTTCTTCATCTGTTTCTTCTTTGCTTCCTTACTGGCAAGCACATTACTTTATATCTGTAGTTAGAGGGCAAATAAATTCTGGGTCTTTCACTTGTACC
This sequence comes from Pseudocheirus occidentalis, assembly GCA_028646575.1. Lineage (NCBI taxonomy): Eukaryota > Metazoa > Chordata > Mammalia > Diprotodontia > Pseudocheiridae > Pseudocheirus > Pseudocheirus occidentalis. The sequence continues at coordinate 2,246,244 of CM053595.1, read as the reverse complement.
CTGTGTGACCTTGGGCAATTAACACCACTTTTCTGAACCTTGGTTTTATCATTTGTGAAATGAGGAGGCCAAACTCAATGACCTCTAACATCCCTTTCACTTCTAAATCTATGATCTTTTGTTATAACATGTTTTGATTTTTTTTAAATGTTATATTGCATCGACATTTTCCACTCTCAGCTGTTTTCTGCAGAGGTAGAATATTCAAGTTGTGTCCCTCTACCCCTGATTTCCCTAGACTCCTATATGTGTTCCTTTTCACACACCCCACCTTTGTGGCCCCATTCTCCTTGCCACCCTGATGACTTGAAGAAGGAGATTTGAAATAACAATAACTTTTTTTCTTATGGTGGTAGCCCACGAAGGAATTGGCACGACTTTCCATACCACATGAACTAGGTCGGGAGATGTCTCTTTTTTCCCTCCAAAGTAATTCTACAGTGGAAGCCTTCCTACTGTGCTGAAAGTTGACCTCTTGGACAAACACACTGTAATAAAAAGTGCTATTTGCTATGAGTGCACTGGGAGTTTTAAATCATCAAAATAAAACACCCCGGGCTCTGACAGTAAGATTTTCATTCAAAGAAAGACTCAGCTTCACAACATAATAAATTATATATGACTGGGACACATAAAACATTTAAAGATATACAGAAATTTGCTGTATTTGTGTTCAGTGAGAGAGTTCAGCTCTTGAAGTACTTTTTTATGTCAATCCTGCCTATTCATAAGACGAAAAGAAAATGTCCTTTTTTGCCAAATGAGAAGAGGCAAAACAACTCACCATCCTTCTCTCCTTCTTACCTCTCCCCCCCCTCAGTTTAAATTTAAGTCAAATTTCTTTTTTTCCTATCACTTAACAGGTAAGTGTTGGTATGGAGAAATGTCAAAGAAGAAAGCAATAATCTTGAGGTCCTCGAAACTGGAGTGTTTAGAAATTGGGAAAAATGGAATGCTGCCTCCAGTGCAATTAAGGCTGAACAGCAGTGACACATGAAGCCTCCCATCTGAAATATCAAACCAGAGGGAGGAATCTAGGCCTTTCAGGGATGTGTTGACAAGTGAAGCAGATACAAATGAAATCCCCCATTATTGGGAATCAGGTTTTTTTTAAAAAAACAAAGCTTGAAAAGGAAAATTCTGGTGGTGAAAAAATAATATGTTGAAAGAGATCCCAGTTAAGATGGCCAAGTGAAAGTCAGCTAGGCAGGTCAGCTACCCAGTGAAGATTAAAAAAGGTGCCAGTCGAACTGAGGATGAGGAAGCTTGAGAGAAAAACTTTGAAGCTTCTCCATCAGGTTCCAATTGCACCAAATAATAGCCAGAATCCTATCATGGCTCCTATGTTGAGAGATAGAAGCCAGTTCAATTTCTGATAAAAAGCACTTGAAACCTTTAGCTTCTAAGGACAGATATATCCAGGGAATGGAAAGGCAGCACATTGCAGCCTGAAGTCAATGGGATCTCAGCTTTGGTCTATCAAAGCTAAAGAATGGTTGAAAAATAAAATCACAGATAAAGAGAAAGAAGGGACTCCAGAGAAGAAGTTAGACAAAAAGCCAAGAATTTCAGAGGAGGCTATGTCTTGGTTCCCCTTATCTCCTCCACTCTAGGGAAGAGGGAAAAGAAAAAGAGAAGCAAGAGAGAAAGGGGAAGGATCATTTCATCAAAACTTGAGAGTTAGGTGTTGTCATTATTTCCATTTTACAGTTGAGGAAACTGAGGCAATCACAGGCTAAATAAGTTGCCCAGGGTCACACAGCTAGTAAGTGTCTGATGTCCAATGTGAATGCAAGTCTTGCTGGCTTCAGGGTCAGTGCTCTATTCTCTGTTGGATCTAGCTGACTCAACCCAGAAGAATAAAGTAACTATATAACAAATACAGGTAGAACTAAATGAACAGAATGGCTTAGACACAAGAATTCCAAGTAATATTGGGGCCAACAAGTGGAACAAGAGATAAAGAAGTAAAATTACAGACCTTTTAAGGGAAAAAATAAGGAAGATAGAAAGTGTAGAACAGAAAATGGAAGAAAAAGTTTCAGAAAAATGTGAGATGGCTTATATGAACTGATCCAGACCAAAGTAAGCAGAACTAGGGATATAAATAATGCAATGACTTCCATAATGTAAAAGTAAACAATTGTGAAAGACTTAAAAATTATGTTCAAAGAAATGACATATCATAACTTCTAAGACTGATAATAAAATCCCTTTCACCTCTTATCATAGAGGTGATAAACTAACTCTGTAGAATGAGATATGCACTATCAAATATAGCCAATGTGGGAATCTGTGCACCAGAAATATGGCATTCTTCTCCAGACTGTACTCCAGACTCTCTTGGACTTTCTCTGCAATGCCACAGAAACCTCCTAAATTGAGAAACTCACTCCCCATCCTGGACCTAACAGATTAGACATGCCCTGTTCCTCTGAAGCCTCTTTTTTTTCTATTGATAGGTTCTACCCATAACCAATATTTTAAGAAGTCCCAGTGCTCATTTTCTCCAGGTTGTTCTCATGACTCTCTGACTTTCCCTTTCCACTAAACCACCACACTGTCTCACTATACCTCTTCCCATTTCAGCTCCCTTTTATTGTATTGTCTCAGTCCATTAGAATGTAAGCTTCTTGTAAGCAGGAATTAGCATTCTCACTGCTTGCATTTATATGCCCATCTCTTAGCATAATGTCATGGCACAAAAGTAATACATAAATTTCTTTGGACCTGACTTGTACTGTTTCATCAAATGTATGTGTTACAAGAGAGTATTCTCTATCCCTACCTGTCTTCTTCCCCCTCCCCCCTGCCCACTAAGGGCTGTTATGGCAGGGGAGTAGTTGAGTAATGGAAGTGATAAGAAGAAAAGTGCCTCAATGAAATGTTGTTGTTTTAATATACAGAAGAGAGCAGAAGGAAGTTCAGAAAGGTATCGAGACAAGCAAGACTAGGTCACCCTTTTAACAAACAGTCCAGTTGAACATTGAACACACCCTCTTGATTATAAAATAATGTATTTTTCACTATCCTAAACTTCTCCCCAGTAAAGCATTTAATTTGACAAAGACCTTGTGGAAACATAGCATTTTGCCCCAAAGGAATAAATGATTTCTGGAATTTCAGATATTTCTGCAGAATTAAAAAGGAGGGGCGGCTAGGTGGTGCAGTGAATAGAGCACCAGCCCTGGAGTCAGGAGTACCTGAGTTCAAATCCGGCCTCAGACATTTAACACAAAAAACTAGCCATGTGACCTTGGGAAAGTCACTTAACCCCAACTGCCCTCCCCCCCCAAAAAAAAAGAATTAACAAGGAGGAAGGTATCTGAAAATAGGGTAAAACATGTTGATGCCTCTTAAATTATGACAACTCTTCTCCAGTTTCTGAGGACCATCCTACAGGATATCTTGATTGAACCTTAAATTAAATTCTAGTACTCTATTTTCATAGCTTTGGTGACAGTATTAATCCATTTCATCTCAATTTCTCTTGAATAAAAAAAAAGAGAAACTATTAATTTCCCTAATTCTTAGTGTCCTTAGAAGACAATTGACTATTTATAAATTGTCTTGAAATTGACAAATTCCAAAGAGGCAGAATTGTGCCATAAGAAGTAGCAAGGTATGCAAGAAGGAACTGGATTGGAGTCTGTGCACTGGTTGAAAAATATGCCCAAAAGCTACTGTGAAAATCATTTAGTCATTGCTTTGGGACTCAGCCTCACTCAGATAATCTTAGCTATTGTACCTGGCAAATGGAATTCCATACAAGTCACTTTTTTTTCTTTGAGCCTCATTTTCTTAAATCTCTAAAATGGGTGTAATACTTCAGAAGGCAATTGTGAGAAAAACACCCCATAACCTATAAAGTGCTACAGGAGTGAGAACTGTCATTATTGGAAATAAATAAAGAAAAAGCTAAGAAAAATAGCCCATTGCATAAAGTCATTTAACAGGGTGGGCTAATGACTTTTTTTTTCTTTACAACTGATTTTGAAAGATAGTATGAGATACTGGGAGTGCTGAACCCCAGGCTATCAACACAGAATGACCTCGGTTCAGTTTCTGTCTCTGACATATTCTATGATGGGCAAGCTGCTTCAATGTTTAGGAAACAAATAACTCTGTAAAAGTATAAATTATAGATGAATTGGCGGCTACTGATGAGGAATTTTCCTTTCAATAGTTTACTTCATATATTAAATTGCACATTTGTGTGTGTCTGTAACACACATGCATACACACACATACACACATACATACATACATATACACATACATACATATACACACACACATCCATACATATACCCAGATACATATACACCCATATATGTATGTACATATATCTGTTTTTATACACACACATGCACACACAGGACATACACTGTCCTCAAATCCTGTATGAATATCTATATTCTGTTTTCAAAGGAAAAAGACTATTTCAAGGGCTCATAAGCCTCAATGTAAGTCACCCACCCCACACATAGTTCCTGGTGTCTGTGACATTTTCATTAAAGAATTATTCTATCCACATAAATTTTTATTTTCAGATGCATTCATGTTCCTGCTTGGACTATAAATGAGCTAATATGATGAGAGGGAGGAGATGGAAAGAAACCAATGAGGACCATACTATTGGGGCAAGTCATTGTACACTGTTAAATAAGTAACTCCCCTGGGAAGAACAGTGTGTATACTGAGAAATGCCCTGGATATGGTGTCGAAGGACATGGGTTCCAGTACCAGCTCTACTCCTTATGAAACAGTTCCCCGAGGACCAGTCGAAAAGAAAAGGGAGGGAGAGAGGGTGAGAAAAAAAAAAAGAAAAATGTATTTGGCAGTGAAGAAAGCTTCCTTTAAAAAAAAGTGGAAATGAGGGTTAAAAGCAGTTCTGAAGTATGCAGACAGATTCATTCATGTGCATTTAAATTCCTGCCAAACCAACATTCCAAAGTAGGTATTCAGTTAATCACCATTTATGTAGAAACTTGATCCACACCCTCAGGTGGATTCATCACGATTTATTCTATTTTTGTATTTTGGAATCTTATCTGTTCCACCTGCGTGCCTATGACAGTAACATCACCATAGGAGTGAAAATTGTTAGTGTGATCAGTGTGCACCCTTATTTCTAGTTCATAAAAATACAATCATGTTGAATAAAGTCATTTTCATGGGTCAGTGTTGTTCTATGGATTCAGTTCCTGAATCTGCCCACTTGTTACCTGACTCTGAATACATTATTTAATCTCTCTAGGTGTCAGTTTTCTCCTTTGGGAGGAAAAATGGGTATGAGATTAAGTGATCTCTAAGGCAAATTTGCTATTCTCCAAACTTGATATGCTGTGATCTTTGCCCAGGCTATCTGTTGCACACCTGTGAAATGTTTAATCACGTCTGATTCTTTTTCTTGGAAAAGAGCCTGGAGTGGTTTGCCATTACCTCCTCTAGTTCATTTTATAAATAACGATACTGAGGCAAACAAGGTTAAGTGACTTGCCCAGGGTCACACAGTTAGTAAGTGCTGAGGCTGCATTTGAACTCAGATACTTCTGACACCAGGGCCATTGCTCTATCCACCGTACCACCTAGCTGCCCCTAATAAATGTAGTCTCTCATAATTGCCTTCAAAGTAAATTGGAGTGCTACATCTTATAAGAGCCTTTTTTTTTTTGGTTCATATCCCCCTAGCTCTGAGAGCACACTTCCTCTTGAAATTATTGTGTATATTCTTATTTTACTGGCAAGAACTTTTACATTTTGTTTTATTCCTCCAGTGTCCCCTCAGTCACTGCAAAGAGGGGGTCTAAACCAGTTCATAAACCTCTTTGGCTAATAATCAATTGCTCTATAATCAGTGAAAGAGCCTATAGTCAAGGGTAACATTAGATTAGAATAAAAGCTCATTTGTTACACATCTCAGAGGAGGAAAGTGTGAACTATATCTCAGGATTCAACAAAAACCAACCAAAAAAAATGAACCTAAGAAAGCATGGTGTGGGGCGGAGCCAAGATGGCGGCGTAGAAGCAGCAAAGCACCACAGCTCCCACACAAACA
>CM053595.1:2232773-2239683 GCA_028646575.1 Pseudocheirus occidentalis | reverse complement strand
AAAAAAAAATAAAAAAAATAAAATAGATTATGTTCTCCAGGACAAAAAAAAAAAAAAAAAAAGAAAGCATGGTGTGATGATGCTTTTGTTTATGGATGACATGGTGTGCATTCTCCTTGGTGAGATCTACAGTCACTAAAAAGAGATGAACCTTCTGGTCTACCTTTGGGGAGTGAGAAGGCAGAGAGAAATAAACAAAAAAAGGCTATTTCCCAGATTCTGCCATGCTGAGCAGCCCATTGAGTTAATAGGTCTTTATTGAGCCAACATCAGAGATGGACAAGAAATTGAACCTAGAATTGAATTAGGAGAAGGAAAGAGGCTAGATTATATTTGAGAGATCGTGACACACTTTCAAATGATCCAAAGTTACTTACAGCTACAAATGATGATTTAATATCAATAATCTTTAATTTAAAGTCAGTTCAGCATAGTGAAGACTGGCCATGGAGCCAAGATGACCTCCATTCAAATTCTACTTTCAATACATAGTGATTGCGTTACCTGGGGCAATTTACTTCCAGCCTCATTGCCGTGACAATTCTCTAAAGCTACAAGATGAATAAAAGTGTTTGAACATATTGCCAGTTTCCTCACTTGGGAGTCCTTTATGTGGACGAAATTCTAGATTTGGGAAAATTAGTAATTATTCTGATGATGCTGGGGGTGAGTCACAGAATATCATGATCATAGAAGAAGAAGAAACAATCAGGCCTTTCAAGAAATGTGAAAACAAAAGGTTAGTGTAGAGTCCAGCATACTACCAATGATGACTTAAACACTAGACATTGGTATAACTGACATCAAGTGTTTTTATAAGCAGAAAAGGAAGTGAGTCAAATGTATAGCAAGATCAAGGGACTAATATCTTGAATATTGCTCATGTATTAATTTAGTATCAAAATACCCAGAGGAAGGCTTCCCATGAATTAAGTATATCAGTGTTCGATAGATAGACAGATAGAGAGAAATACAAAATGTTTATTGCCTATTATGTGTCAGGCCTGTGCTAAGCTCTCATAATATAACTACAAGGTGAAATGAAGATGCCTACATTTTAGTTGGGAAAGAAGCATAAATGGTAGATGAAGTGGGTAGGTAAGGGTCCTGTGTGGGGGCAAAGTAGAAAAATGGGCTAGAAAATAAATGGGTAGACTTATGGACAGGTGAAAATTTATGACTAAACAAGAGATAAAAGTGAAGTTAGGTATAAAATGGTTAACTTCAATTACATTGAATTTTTAAAAGCTTTGTACAAACAAAAGAAATATGGGTAAAATCAGAAGGAAAGCAGAAAATTGGGGGGGTATAGACAGTTTATCAGATAAAGATGTCATATAATATATTTTTCTTTATATAGGTATACATGTATATGTGCATATATACATACACACATGCATGTACATACACATATGTACACATGTATGTCTTCATATATGTATGTATATATGGACATGTGTACATATACATATATGTATATATGTGTGTATATATATATACATATATATATACAAAGAACTCTGTCAAATCCATAAGAATATGAATTATCACCCAATTAATAAACTATCAAAGGGTATGACATTATTTTTTCAATGAGGAAATTGAAACAATTTAAAGTTATTTTAATTTTTTTCAAAAATCTCTATTGATTAGAGAAATGCAAATTTAAAACAACTTTGAAATATAATTTTACACCTACCAGAATGACTAAAATTTTCTGAGGAGAAAGTGAAACATTTTAGAGTGGATATGGAAAAATTGAGACAGTAATTCATTGCTGGTGTAATTGTGAACTGATCCAATCATTTTGGAGAGCAGTCTGCAGTTATGCAAAAAAAATGATTAAACTACTCATATCTTTTGACCCTGCAATACCATTACTGGGTCTTTTTCCAAAAATGTTTAAGGGAAAAAACGCAAATTACTTATATAATCTAAAATGTTTATAGCCGCTCTCTTTGTGGTGGCAAAGTACTGGAAAGTGCAGGAATGCACATCAGTTGGGGAACAGATGAACAAGTTGTGATAAATCATAGTGATGGAGATAATATTTGTCTTGTCACCTTCACAAGATTCTTGTGAGGAAATGCATATTGTAAAGAAGAGCCTAAGTTTCCTGAGTCAAAGTTCAGGACTGGTTTGATTAAGCCATAATATCTCTACAGGTATGTGTGCACAGGTGTGTATGGATAGCTATGTGTATGCAACTATATGTACTTGAATTTATAGACACCTAAATATACTAAATGATAGTGATGAAATATTACTATGCTAGAAAAAAATGATGAGCTCAGTGATCTTGCAAAAGGCATCACAAGACTTGAAAGAAATGATGAAGAGGGAAGCCAGCAGAACTCTATTGTATTCCGTAATAGCAATATTGTTTTAAGAATGACTTTGGGTGAATAAGTTATTTTTACTGTTAGAAATTCCCAAATAAACTATAAAGGACATGCAAAGAAAGACACAGTCTGCATCCAAAGAAAAAACTGATAAATAAAAATATGTCTAGAATATTTTACATACACATATACACATATGTATATACACACACATATATCTATTTGTATATCATTGTAGCCCTCTCTATGGAAGAGTGGGGGGGTGGAAAAAAGAGGAAGATAAGTACAATTTGCTTGATAATTCTATTGTATACTTGAAATGAATAATAAGCTGTGCTTAGTAGATTTGCAGTTTCATTTATGGTCTTTTTGGTATTGTACCCTGTTATGGAAATATTTGTTTTATTCAATAAATATGTTTTAATTTAAAAAGAAAAGCAAGGAGAAAAAAAGAAAGTTAATTTATGCTTTAAGTGAGTATGATCAAGTGGAGGTCTGAGGCAGATCTCACCAATTGGAGGAAGAGGTCATAGGTGTATAAGCTTTGGGAGTTCAAGGATTTGAGAAAGGACTTGAACACAAAATGTAAAGGTTGGGAAAGCATATATGATTTGTAGTATGCATTGCAGACTGAAAGGAAAGAGAGTTCCATCAATCAGATCATACATCTATGATAATACGAAAGTAAGTTGGAACACCACAGTTTCAGACGAATCAATATTATATGTAATCCAAAGTAAATGCAAAGAGGCAGAGGAAGTGAGATGGCTGGAGTATATCAGTAACTGTGACATGTGTGCAACCATCATAAGAAAAAAAAACTCAAGGATTTGTATTATTTAAAAAAGTGGGTCAATCTTGCAGTCACATAGGGAAATGAAAAAGCCCCAGAGCTGCTAGACCTCCAGGCCAGAATATTAAAAATAAATACTAATAATGAAAGAAAGGTCTCTAGTACATTTGTTAGCTCTACTATGTGTGCTTTATAGAAAGGGAAGAAGAGGAACCTTAAAGGACCAGAAGGCATAGAAGCTTTAATTTCTGAAGCCAAGAAGGGAGTACACTTACCAAAAAAATTGAAGATTCTTCAAAATATCAAATGATTATTTTTCACAGAATTCTTAGTTTTTAAAAATCATACTGACTTTGCTTTATTTGTCTTTTTTACAGTAGTATGCAGTAATTATGTAGTGTGGCAATATTCTGTAGCTGCTAACGTATCAATGTCTATACCTATTATAATTGAATAGTTTAATCATTTTAGGATGAGGACAAGGTAAGAGTAGTGGTAATTTGCATTCCTTCATTGCCTTAAGGTTTCCAAAATGACTTCTTCATGATAAGTGAAGGATATAGTAAAGATATTATTATCCCAGTTTTATACATGAGGAAACTGAGAGTCATAGAGGTGAAATATATTGTTCCTTCCTTCTCAACTCAACTTTCCAGCTCCAGTTCCTCTCAATAAAGTCACTCAAGTAATGAACGTCAGTCAGGATTTGAACTTGGATCTTCCATCATCCAGGACTCATGCTATTTCCTCTACACTGTGCTTCAGAATGTTTATAAATTTGGAAGAGTTGGGGGTGGGGGAAGGGTGGAGAAGTGCCAGCGTGGTTTACTTTCTCTAGCTCTGTAAATTATGAGAGAAGAGTAGATCTTCGAAGGAAATAGTATATCATGCTTACCAGCTTAGGACAGATATTTATGGCGTGATTCACTTCAGCCTTGTAGGATGAAAGCGGGACTCATAAAATGTGTGCACAAGAGTGTGCAAACTGTTGCATTCTCTGAATTCATTGAAGATGACGTGAAAGAGTTGTTGGGATGCTTTATTATGTGTGGATGGGCTGTAAAAAACCAGTTCGAGTGTAGCTTGAAAGTAAACATCGGTCAAAGATGAGGATGAGCATGATGGGAATGACACTGCAATTAAACTTCAAACCCCCTTTTTATGGACACATTAAAAATTATGTTCCAACCAATAGAATGAATAAACAGTATCCCTCCCAGTGTAGTTATGAATGCAGCTACAAAAACACAATCTATGACTATGAGCATTTGTATCATTTCAATGACTTCTCAATTTTTTCAAATAGATATTTCTATATTTCTGCAATGGTAAAGAAAGGCAAAGGTGAGTTTGGAACTTGCGAGAATATCTTCCAACAGAACTTTGAATGGGCACTCAAATTATATCATTTCAGATTTAGCAGTAAAAATTATTTTAAGAGACGATTCTCTAGAGAGGGGAAGAGGAAGGAGGTGGGTGAAATATAAATGATGTAAAAAAGAAATGAACAATAACTTTTGAAAATATATCAGTATAAGGTAAGGGGAAGAGCACTGGAAGAATCAAGAGAAACGGGTTTTAATTCTGACTTGGCCATTATTTCACTACAAAATCCAATAGAATGGAAATTCCTTGAGCAGAGAAGCTATTTTTTTTTCATATTTTCTTCATATCTCCAGTTCCCAGCAAAGACATGGCTCCTAGTAGACATTTGACAATATTCTTGTTGAATTGAATCACAGCAGATTGGATTTAGGTTGAGAAAGTCACCTTCCTCAATTTCCACACCCAAAATGAGAATTTGGAAATATACAATATCTAAGGACTCTTTAACCTCTGACCTTCTATAGATTTTCAATCCCTAATGGGACTTCAAGTTCTACCATTGTGTAATCTAAGGTTCCTTTTAGCCTTAGAATTCTATGATTCTAATAGTCTAAATATCTTTGTAATTAAAACATTCTAAGGGATCTTTCAACTCTGACTTTCTAGAATCTCTAAAATCCCTTCCAGTTGACCACACTTGGTCCTAAGATCATTTACAACTTTCACATTGTATGCTCTATGGTGCCGTGGCACTTTCTAGCTATGATGTTTTACAGTTCTATGATACTAATAGTAAACATTGTTACCATTGACATAGTTCTTATATTCCAAGAACTGTGAGAAGCAATTTATGATAATCTCATTTAATCGTCATAAGAACCCTGGTGATATAGGTTCTATTATTATCCACCTATTATAGCTGAGGAAACTGAGACAAACAGAGTGTGAATGATTTAACCATAGCTAGCAAGGGTCTGCATCCAGATTTGAACTCAGGACTCCAAATGTGGCACTCCATCCATTTTACCAGTAAGGACTGTTCCAGCTCTAACAATTTATCTCCTATGATTATAAGGCTCCTTTTAGTGCTAGTATTCTATGCTTATTTCCTAAGTAGAAGACAAAGAAAAATAAGGGGAGAAATGAAGGATCTGGAGGATGCCATTAATATTTGATAGACTATAAGAAAAAGGAGAATCACTCCCCTAGAGGAGGGCAACCCTGAAGTTAGGTCAAACGGAATGACTAATAGTGATTCCAAAGGATGAAAGAGGAAATAGACCTCTGCCTTTCAGTGGTGATATGGGAGGGGGAGGGAGAGAACTTGATCTAGTGGAGGAAAGCCAGAGTATGCCTGTCTTACAAATGTGCAAAAGAAATGCCTTTACTTTTGACAATGAGATAGGGTAGCAATGCTGTTGATTACTCTTACTGACACGCATGGTTTCTACAGGAATTCTTCTATTCTGGTGCCAAAACACTACTCCAAAAAAGCAAGGAAGGAAGTCAACCTTTTAAAAGGTAGTCAGTGACACATGCCATCGAAATCAGTGTCCTGCATTCCACCTCTTTACACAAATAATACAATCTCTTGTGGGCCAACATCAGTATAATGGGCATATTTTCAGCTTTGTCAGTTTAGGCACCTTAGAAAAGACAATTCTATAACTCCATGCAGAGACAGAAGTGATGGTAAGCTTTTTCCATAGAAAATGTCATGCAGTGCCTGATGCATCCACCTTTGGGATTATGGACCTTAATAATCATACTTGTGTGTGTGTGTGTGTGTGTGTAGGCAATTATGGATGGATGGTCAAACTTTTTCTAGATGTCCAAGATATTATTCTTTTTAAAAAATAAATAAGTAAAATTCTCTTTTGACGCAGCAGGGGGAATCATCACCACCAAGGTATATGGAGATAAAGGAATATGTGACCTTATTGCTTGATGCAGAAGGAAACAGGTGAGGACATACTCTTGTCTCCTTATTTCATTCCTGCTTCTTATTTTGTGGCTAACCTCAGAGTGCTTCTTGCTAGCATTCTGCAAAAGAGAAACATCTAGCCACCTTCAGGGAAGCTATTATTCTTCGAATGCACCAGTATTATCTTCCATGGGGTTGGGGGTGGGGTGGAACATTGTTTATGCAGTCTGTTTATCAGTGTTGGCATATATCTAGCAATATAGCAATATCTCTGCAGTAATGGCATACTAGAATAAAGGCGTTTTCATTAATAGAAAGTGCTTGCCTGTAGCATGTACATCTGAGATACTAAAGGATTATTTACCTATCATTAAGATATGGATTTTTTATCTGGTCCAGTTTTTCTTGCAGCAGAAATCATATTAAACTCATAGGCTATTACATCTTACATCTATTGGACACCTTTTCATTCATAGGTAACCTAATATAAATGAGGAAAAATAAATCCAACTCAATTTGTCGGGC
>CM053595.1:2222773-2230273 GCA_028646575.1 Pseudocheirus occidentalis | reverse complement strand
TAAAAATACAAAGAAGTTTCAGGAATTATAATTCAATTTCATTCCACTGCCTTTGAATGGAAACTCCTCCAGTGCTGCAATTTTCACTTCTCTGTGTTATAGGCTATGCAGAATATGTTCTACATATCTAATGAATACTTAGAAAAGGTATTGGCCCATTGAGAAGAGCAAAATCCTTTCATAAAATGGATTCCCACTATGGAAAACAATTGCCAGGAATAATAATTAATAATAAGATATGCTGAAGAGGGTTAGGCCAGTGGAGAAATCTCTTGACAAGTCCCATTTTTTACATTAAATTCCTCAAGGGTTTTTGTTTCTATGTCGTGTTTACTATAATCATAGTGAGGCATTGAAATTAATTGTTTTGGGCAGGGCAATAATGCCATTGGTTACTCTCACTGACATCCATGATTCCTACAGGATTTTTCAACATCATTGCAAAAGACTTGGTCCCAATAGCTTGAATCAAAACCCAACCATGGCAAGTCCCACTGTATGGTTTCAGAACCCTTGATTTTGAGTTTTAAGGTGACTGAACTCAGGAAGAACCTCACTGTGACCTCTCAGAAGGACAAGAAAAGGAAGAATAGTTTATATTCACTCACTTTAAATAGTTAAATCAAACTGACAAATAGAAGAGAAAAAGAGGATGGATGATCACTGTCTAAATATTTCATAGAATCTCAGAGGGGGAAATGACCTCAGAAGTCCTCTGGCTCAACTCTGAAATGAAGCATGAATCTCCACCTACAGCATCCCAAACAAATCACAAATCACACTTTTCTTAGAGCCCTCAAGAGATGAAGAAAACATTGCTTCCTAAGGCATACTGTCTCACTTTGGAACATTTCTAATTGTAAGAAAATTTTTCCTCATGTAGAGCCAAAAACTTGGAGTAAAAAATAATTTGCATCCATTTGTGATATGTATATGTATATGCATATGTATATGTATATGTATGTGTATGTGTATGTGTATGTGTATATGTATATGTATGTGTATATGAGTATTTTTTTCCTTTTGGAACCAAATGAAAACAAGCCAATCTTAAAGTATTGACAAATAGAAAAGCAGTATCTTTTATCTGTATTCCAAATGAAGGTTGATTTCCCTCCTGAGAGTGAAGGGACTCAAAGAAATGCTTTTACACTTCGAAGGTGACAAGGGAGAATGAAGTGCTCTTAAAGGAAACAATTGATAGTGCAATGGAGAAAAGGGGAAGGGTACATCTGACGTCAAAGTGAAGAGACCTTAAAGTGTCATGATAATGGAGAATGGAAGAGTGCAACACAGAGGAGAAGGGAAAGGGGAATGAGAGTAGTACAATTAGAGCTTAGAAAGCAATTTGAGTCTCCTACTGAAGAGGAGAGACTCAAATGCTCTGAGAAGGAAGAGGTTTCTTGTGCTCTTGATAATGAAAAAATCCAGACCCAGAAGCAATTAGAAGAATAAGTAAGCATAAGAGGAAGAAGGGAACAATAGTTCAGCATTGGTAAATTTTCTTCAGGATTCTCAGGAAGGTATTTGTCGACCTGGGAACAATAGAGAGGTCTTTTGTCTTACTGAAACATTTATTTAAGACATAACAGTGAACCTCTCAAGCCTTGTTAAAATGGATGACAACTATCCAGTTCTGGTGATTTATGTGGACTTAAATTATTCTTCCAGGAAGAAGTTTAAAAGTGCTACCAATAATCCTGAAGTCTTAGGGGAAAAAACAACTAAAAAAATAAAAACAGGAGCAGAAACAGTATTTTCATGATTATGGACAAAGTAAATGAATGTGTAAGATAAAAAGGAATTTAGAAAGTGAAGGATTGAATGAGAAGGATACTTTTTCAAAGAAACTTGGGAAGACATAGGAAATGATGCATAGTGAAGCGAGCAGAACCAGGAGGACATACAGTAACAATAAGGGTTTAAAGACACAAAACTGCTAATGAATTGGCAACTCTGATCAGCACAATGACTAACCACAATTCCAGGGGATTCATGGTGAAAGATATGCTACACTTCCTTTTCTAGAGGTGATGGCCTCAGAGTAGAGACTACAACACATTCTGAATATGTGGATGATGGAGGAGCTCATTTTGCTTGGTTATACATGTGTATAAGAGGCATTTTATTTCTCTCTCTTTCTCAGTGGGGTGGAGGAGGAGCAAGATAGGATGAAAAGAAGGTAGATTTTCTTTGATAAAGTAAAAATTAAAAACAAAGCAGGGTAATGGATGATTTGCTAGATCTTACAAATGTCTTTGAACAAATGTCCAAGTTTTGACAACATGTCTACATAAATGCACATACAGACATGCATACATACAGAAGTAGATAGACAGACAGACAGGTAGATAGAAAGATAGATGATAGAGATAGATAGATTAGAGAGAGAGAGAGAGAGAGAGAGAGAGAGAGAGAGAGAGAGAGAGAGATGATAGATGAAGTACATTGGTGGAAGTAAAAATCCTAATATAAAGAGGCAAAATTGGTCTCCTATGTATCACTAAGTCTTTGTGAGATGAAGCACATGACTGGGTTTTGGAAGGGAATAACTGATTCTAAAGAAGCATGGTAGGTTAAGGGAGAAGGGGAAATTATTGAATATTAGGATTTTATATGTATGTGACATAATATAGAAAGCAGAAAGGCAAAACATTATCAAGAACATTTGAGTGAAGATCAAAGTGGGGAGAAAACAAGTCATTTTGTCACTGGCTTATATTATGCACCACTAGGATGTGACAAATAAGTAGTTTGGGAACCTGATACAGAGTCTGGCACACAGGCATGATCTGATAGTGCTCAAAGACTTCAAAATTCCTACATTTGCCGTGGTTCTCTTTCTTCAAGAGGAAGAGCAGATAATACTTGCTTTGCCAGACAATAACTTTGCCTTCAAAAGGTGGAGGAAGAAACAAAGGGGAATTGTCTTATGAGTTTCACTCTCACTGATAGGAAGGATAGCAAAGGATACCTATAGAGCATGATAGAAATAATGTGAACTCTGATCCTCCTGATAAAGGAGTAAAGCAAATTTGCATAGTTTGACATGAAATGTAGATGTTTTTTGGAAAGTAAATTTCAAACTCTTGAAAGGAAATATTAAGAAGTAGCTTGTAGAGGTGGAATCAACCTATGGGGTGAGAGATGCTTCAAAATTAAATTTTGACAACATAAAGGGATATAATTCTAAGAAGAGGAAAAACATGGCATTGTTTAAAGAGACTTTTTTGGATGCACAGAGAATGAAAGAGAGAGAGAGAGAGAGAGAGAGAGAGAGAGAGAGAGAGAGAGAGAGAGAAACAGAGAGAGAGAGAAACAGAGATAGAGAAACAGAGAGAGATACAGAGAGACAGAGACAGAGACAAAGACAGAGAGACAGAGAGAAAGAGACAGAGACAGAGAGAGACAGAGAGAGAGACAGTGAGACAGAAAGAGAAAGAGAAAGAGGAAGAAAAAGAGAGGAGAGAGAAGGAGAAAAAGAAGGAGAAGAAGGAGAAGGAGAAGAAGAAGAAGAAGAAGAAGGAGAAGAAGAAGAAGAAGAAGAAGAAGAAGAAGAAGAAATAAAGAAAGAAGAAAAAGAATGAGGAGGAGGAGGAAGAAGAGGAGGAGGAGAGCAATGAAGAGGAGGGGGAGGGGGAAGAAGGAGGAGGAAGAGGAAGGTGATGACGATGAAGATGATGATGAGGAGGGAGACAGAAACAGAAGAGAAAAAGGAAAAGAACTGCTCCTTCCTAACTATTCAATTATTTAATTTTTTTATCTATAGTTTCCTCATTTGTAAAAAAAAAATCTATCAAATGGCAGAGCCATCATGTGAGTCCAAGTATTCTGTCCTCAAGACCATAGTTCTTTTCCTTTGCTTCTCTGTAAAAACTTCCTCTTTCCAGAACTAAAATATGTGATTGTGGGGGTGTTTTCTCCTTACTTTGTGTTATCATATCTGTCCTCACCAATCGTTAGGATGAAAATTTTCTTTGGTACCACATAATCTCTAAGATATTGAGAGTCCATTCACATATGTAATTCCTTCTTCCACTCATTGGATATCAATTCTAGTGTGAACAATCCCATGAGTAATCATGATCCTCTCCTCTAACACAGTGCCTTTGACTATTTTAGAGACAATGAGTTCCCTGGGGAAAAAATGAAATTCCTTCTGCATATCTAGCAATGTAATGAGCCCAGATCAGATAGAAAGCTTATATAATGCTAACATCTTGAAGTGTAACATTTTGATCATGGAGCTTAATCTTCAAAGGGGGAGACAGCACAAGTCCAGGTGACTAGAGTCCATACGATATGATAGTGTGTTCTCAAGGTCCACAAATGTTTTCTCACAACACTCAGGTTGGTGTGTTTGTTGTGCAGTTTTACAACTAAGAAAACTAAATTGCAAAATAAGGAAATGAAATTACTTGATCAGGATGACACAGATCATATATGGCAGATCCAAAACTAGAACTCAAGTCTATTATGCACTTGTAATAAATGTATTTGAAGGGCACAAATGAAATGTCATAAATGTTGTTACTCACAAGGGAGATTTGTCTTTATGCTTGTGTGTGTATTTGTGTGTGTGTGTGTTTTGTCATTCAGCTTCTGATAGTTTTTACTCCAGTTTTTTTTACCCCTTCTTTCAACATTAAGTTCCACCCTAACCCCATCTGTGACAGAAGGAACACACACACACACACACACACACACACACACACACCCTTTGACTTGTCCTTTCACTATTCCTTTCCTGTGACCCATTTCAACTGATTCATATTTCACCATATTTTCCACTCTCATGCTAACATACTGGACTCTGGATTTTTAACTGGTATACTTTTTTACCATGGCCTAGGAGGCTCTGTCATGGTTGGCCTCCTTCCCTAACCTACTTTTTCTTTCTTGCCAATCAGCTCATTATAGGGCTCTGTCTCTGGGCACCTGGAGCACATATACCCCCTTTTTCCTCCACAAAGGGAACTAGTTGGCATCAAATATAGCAAGTCCTTCTTCACACAAAAAGCAAGTCTGCATGCCATAAACCAGGCCAAATTGTCCCTTTGAGCCACATTTCTAGCAGGTGTGTATGGCCATCCTCCTACCAACAGGATCAACTCTCAGCCTCCAGGTAAAAAGTCCAGGTGCTGGTTTCATCCAAATCTCCCTCTGCCACAATTCTAGTCCACATTTATCCTCCCTTGTTACAATTTTCTCTCTATTTGGTATCTTATCGGAGAGCATATTAACAAGACAAGATCATTTTCAGTTACACAACACTGTCACCTATGAACACAATTTTCACCCAGACAAAAACATATCTACATATATAAATTCCCATTAGTTTTCCTAATGGAATCAATGAAAATTCTTTCCAGTTGCTTCTGTCTTCCTCCTATATTTTTCTAACACTAAACTTCTCAGCAAATGATTGCCTACCAAGTAAAGTTAAAACTCCCCTGCCTGGGATTGAAAGTCTTCTACAACTTGGCAGCAACCTATCTTTCCAACTTTACATCATGCTACTCACCACATACTAATATGATCCAAACGAGCTAGATTATGTTAGGTTCTTTGAACAAATGTGCTCTGCTTTTCCACCTCTGATCTTTTGTTCATAATTTCTCTATATGTGAAACAATTTCCCTTTCCTGATGAATTCTTCTTGGTCTTCTAAAGTCTAATTCAAATACAGCTTCCTTCAGGAGACCTTCCCCAACCTCCTCAATCAACAACAAATTTTACTACCTCCCTCATATCACATAATACTTCCTTTTGCATATCTTTGGTGTTGTTATCATATGTTATTGTGAATTTGTTTTCTCTAAGTGTCTTATTATCCAACTAGACTATAAATTCCATGAAAGCAGGGACAGAGTCTTATTTGAAGTTTGATTCACTCCCAGAGCATAGTGAAATGCTCTGTATAAAGTATGCATTTAATAAATGAACATTGAATTGAAATGTGTTATTTTACACCTAAATATGTCTGGGAATTATCCCCTCCAAAATTAACATGATTTCATGCACTTAGTTCATTTCTGTTTACTCAAGTATCCAATCCAAACAACCCTGGTTCCTTGGTACTGCAATCCCGTGGATTAACAGTCCTTTGTTCTGCCAGTAATTTACTGTGTACCTTTAAACTAGTCTCTCAGCACTCTCACCCACCAACAAATAAGATAAAATAAATGTAGACATTTTATTCAATCCTGGGCATCTAACATTAATAGGAAAATCGACAAAACTGACAAATCAGAAAGAATGGTGAATGATCTTTTTAAGGAACCAGATACTTAGCCAAATGAACAAAGAATATTGGCCAAGAAGAGGATAGAAACCTCTATGTGCACATATTCTTCTTTTCTATCAGAACAGGGAATATTTATAGAGGTGATCATGGAGGCTTGAAATAAGAATGGATTGGCCCTTTGTGGAGAGTGAGGAGGTGATTTCTAAATAAATATTTAAGAGATATTAAACCCTACTGGAGAATATTTTCTTCCCAATACCCCCTTGAGGTTGGTGCTGAAAGGATTATTATCCCTTGCTGTGTGTCCCTCATTTTCCAAGAGTACCATGACATCAGGCATGCAATTGACTTGGGTGTAAGTGAGGGAGGGCTGTGCAAAGTCACGAGTTTCACTTTCTCCTCCAGAGTCATCTGGTCCCAGTGGTCAGACACGCATCAAGACAACCGGAGATGACCCAGGATGCAGTGGGGGACCTTGAACTTTTCAAGCTAAGGTCTTTAATGTATCTCATTTTGACTAAATCAACACCCATAGTAAAGAAATTGAGGCTCCTGAATGTAAAGTGATTGTGTAACAAGTCATGCCTAACTTGTCTCTGAGGTCTCTTTGAAAATCAATAGTCTTAGGCAAGTCTTTGTCAAGAAATGAGCTAGAAATGCAGACCTGTACCTGAAACTCAGATCCTCTCTACAATGTCACAGTGGCTGTCCGGATCTGTTTCACTAGAAAGAGACAGTTTGATATAGTGGAATGAACATTAGATCAACAGAGGACCTTCTACAGGGTGAGGACTTAATAAATGTGTCTTGAATTATATGGCATTGAATTCTTCAGAGAAAGTTCAGTCACATGTAACAGAACTTCTATCAATTAATAAGTTTCGTGGGCCAGATCTATTAGAACTCTGATAAGTTGGGGAAACCTGATTTCAAGTACATCCTCAGACATGTACTAGCTGTATGTTCTTGGCCATGTCACTTAAGCTTTATTTGCTTCAGTTTCCTCAGTTGTAAAACTTGAGATGATTTACCTTGTAGGGTTATTTTGAGGTTCAAAAAAATAGTGCTTATAGAAAGTGCTTATCATTCTGTCTGCCACATAACACAGACTATATAAATGTCTATTCCCTCCTCCCTCATAAGGGAGGGTGAGAGAAAGAGAGAGGGGGGGGAGGGAGAGAGAGAGAGAGAGAGAGAGAGAGAGAGAGAGAGAGAGAGAGAGAGAGAGAGAGAGAGAGAGAGAGAGAGAGAGA
>CM053595.1:2208877-2222673 GCA_028646575.1 Pseudocheirus occidentalis | reverse complement strand
GCATTTACCCCTTGCTCCCTTGCTTTTTTTATGATATCCTACCTTTGACACATCCTTGTTATCTGTGTGTGACCCTGTGATCATATGACAACTTCTAAGTGATCTAGGCAGCTCATGGGGACTATAAATTACTCTTTTTTAAAGTTTGACAGCATGAATCTAACTATTAGATTATCTATACGAATACAGATGAAATTTTTTGAAGAATTGATACCTACCATCATATTACAGAAAAGCACATTCTCCCACAATATTTGAGAGAACATAAAAATATTTCAGAACTTGCACATTATTGTAAATATCACAGTCCATGGCACAATAAGGATCATAGGAGAACATGTGGAGCTATCTAGAAATTCTCTGAAAGACAGTTGTGAGTAACCATAAGGATTTCAAAGCATTTTGCATGTTTCATTTTACTATCACAATAACCCTGCAAGGTAAGGACTGTTGTTATCACCCTTTAAAAGATGTTGAAACTGAGACTGAGGGAGATTATGTGAGTTGCCCAGTGTCACATAGCTAGGAAGTAATAAGTATGTGAGGTTGAATGTTAACTCAGTCCAAGTCCAGCACTTTTTCAACTATACCATCACGGCAGAAGAGGATTGAGAGAACTACTGATGACTTGGGGAAAGCCATTGAAACACTGCATCAATATCTGCCTGTTATATGCAGTACAAAATGTGAATAGCATATCATCTAATTAAAGCCAATATCAATGTCAAATAGTACAGATTTGAATGTTGGGAGTATTTTCAAAGAAAAGTTTCGTACCCTTAATTAATAATCAAAATTTAAGGAAAACAGAACGTTGATATGATGGCCAATGCAGCCCAAAGGGAAAAAAAAGAAAATTTCAACATCAAGTTATAGCAAATTATGAAGCAAATAAGTTGCCAGAAGACAAGAACCTCCAAGAGAGAAAGATTTGGAATATTTTTCCCCAGTTATCTATATGGTCACTAGAAGTCCAATACTATTACAGTGTTAGATCACACATGAAATTGGATCACATATGAAATAGAAAACTTGCACAGTTTCAATAAAATGAAACACAGAAGGGTTACATCATGGGAAGTGATTGGAACACCAGCTTCTCTACAAGATTGGAAAACAGTGAGTACTGATAAGATGTCTAATTATTTGTCCAATGCACATGAATTACAAGCAAATCACTTTACTAGCTTCCTCTTTCATTCAATCCTGGCCCCATCTTTCTTATCAGAAGGCATAACCTATTTATTACTGAAAGATAAGAAAAACCTCTACAAAAGTAGTTTAATTAAATATTTAGGTGCATCATACAAAGAATCCACATATTGTATTGCTCAACAAAAATCTATAAACACTAATAAGAAAACCATATATGAATATTACCTAGTAATCAGATCATCGAAATCTGTGGTCTTAAATCACATGGCTCTGCTGAAAAGTCATATTAAACAACTCCTTCCTTTGTGGAAACTTGCTTCAACCATATGAATATACCATTTGGATTCAAGAAGTGGAAAATTCTTAATTTGTTCCAAGAAAAGATAGAGGAACTTCAATTTTAAATCTAACAGTGAGATTCAATGAATGCAAGTAAGTGATTCTTACAAATAGCTTGATTTTCCCTACATATACACATTGAGAATAAGACTAAAGAGAAACATGAGCCTCCTGAAGTCAAAACTTTACAGGAATATTAGTTAGAGCAACTAGTACCTACACAATACCCATCTTGCTATATATTTTTATCTGGACAAAGTGGACAGCAATGATTCAAGAAAGTGTCCAAATACAAATCAATACAATGTTAACAATGTACAGGTGTCATCATTTCAAGACAGGCATCAAAATATTGACACATCCAAAAGGAAGACAAAATGTTCTCAATAGATGATCTCAATAGATGTTCTTAGAGGACAGGATTAAAGCAAGTTAAATATGTACAGAAATACTTTGGGAATAAACAAATCTCATAAATCAAGAATAAAGATTGATGACAGACGTATGTCTCCAGTTGTGTCAGGTTTAAGTGAAACTTTGTTATTGTTGTTGTTATTTTACCCCTGCTTAGTTAAGATTTAAGAAGTTCTCCATGTGTAGTTTCCACCTGAACAAATGACAGTCAGGCAGATTATTATTTTTTTTTAAAAGGAGGGCTTTTTGATAGTGATCCAGATTGAGGATATTGTCACCGGAAATTACAAAAAAAAGTTTTTCTTACAAATCCTGGGCTTGGTGATCATTGGATAGCATATAGTAAAATGGTGGAAATTGTGCAACATCTCACTGTAGTCTGCAAATATTTTGCATTTACTGGATATCTTAAAAAAACACCCAGCATAATATAAGTAGGATAGTTCAGCAGTGTCCGACTTCTTTATGACCCTATTTGGGATTTTCTTGGCCAAGATTCTTGAATGCTTTCCCATTTCCTTCTTCAGTATGTCTCCATTTTATAGATGAAAAATAGAGACAAATAGTGTTTAAGTAAATTGCCTGTGATCACATAGCTAGTAAGTATCTGAGGCAGGATTTGAACTTAGATTTTCCAAATATCAGGCCAGTGCTCTATCCACTGAAATATGTAGCTGTCCCTAGTAGAACAGAATGGAATGACCAAAGACTCACTAGACTGTTGCATTTGTCCTGTCATGCACATTGAGGGCTACTATTTTGCCCATAGATGACTCTACCTTTATGTTTTGCCTCTACTTATCAAAATTTGTTCTCCTTGATAACAAGGACTATTTCAAATTTCTACACATATTCTCAGTTCTTTGTTCATAAGGAGACTGGAGATCAAAGAGGTCAAACGATATGGCCAAATTGACATGACTAGAAAATAACTGCACATGTAGATGGTACAATGAAGAGAGCACAAGGCCTGGAAGGGAAGAAGACCTAAATTCAAATCTGGTCTCAGATCCTTACTGTATGACTTTGGCCAAATCTTTAAACCCTATTTGCCTCAGTTTCTCAAATATAAAATGAGCTAGAGAAGGAAACGGCAAACTACTGTGGTATCTTTGCCAAGAAAACCCTATATGGGGTTATGTAGAGTTGGATTCAATTAAAACAACTTACCAAAAAGTATATAAGTGTCTAAAAACTCTAGGACTAAGTCAAACCACAAGATCGGCGATCTTGCAATTCTCACTGAAATAAATATATACTTCATACACACAAAAGTAGCATCTGCATTGGAACTACTCTCCCAATTCTCCCTGCACCAGTGAACCATGATTACTACAATTCCCTTTCTGGGCTCTAGAGTTAACAACATAAGTCTAGAGCAGTGGTTCTCAACTTTCCTAATGCTGTGACCCTTTAATACAGTTCTCATGTTGTGGTGAGCCCCAATCATAAAATTATTTTTGTTGCTACTTCATAACTGTAATTTTGCTACTGTTATGAATTGTAATGTAAATATCTGATAAGTAGGGCATATTTTCATTGTTACAAATTGCACATAACCCACGGGTTGAGAACCACTGGTCTAGAGGATAGCTTTTAAGCTCACAAACCCTTGATAGCACGTTTTCCTTCCTGATAACCTATTGATATAAAGTAGACTGACAGTTTCTAAAAAGATGTACCCATTCAGGTGGTATAGTAGGAACAGCTGTAATAAAAAAAAAAATTTCCTCCAGAGATTGTGACACACTCTCCCACTTATACATAGAGAGTTCAGGGGAAAGTGTGTTCAAACTTAGAGAGTGTCTGTAGCAAAATAACAGTAACAGAGATTCTGGAAACAATTTTGCTGGACTCCGGATGCTATTTTGCTTAGGGATGGTATAACTTTTCTGCTAGTTCTTTTGTGAAGATTTAAATCTACCTTGCCTCATCATTCAATTTATCTCAGATTTCCAGTAGATACACTGTTATTATTTATTCTGGAAGTGCTTCCAGAATATGAAAATAATGAAAAGTTCAAAACCTTTTAGACTATTTGAAGCTCACAAACATCTTGCAGCCAGGGTGAGAGAAAAGATAACAAGGGTTTCCTCTCTCACCAAACAATTCCATCTCAAGGGATGACTGGGTGGATCCATCATTAAACTTCCAGCCATTTCATTCTTACATTTCAAAAGAGTTGACTGGTTCCATATATGCCCTACAGGGAGAAACCAAATCCCATAACCAATTCAAATAGATTTAATGTGAAACATCACTTCAGTTCATCCCATAACTTTCAAATACATCTAAGATGATGAAAGAATTTTAGCACTTAATCTAAAACCTCTTCTAATTAACTGATTCATTAATTGATTACCATGAGATGTCTAGGCCTTATTCATGCCTATTGAACAAATCAAGATATATTGTCCTTTGGTCAAGGTACAGGCTAACATATTGTGACTGCCTTTAAGTGGGTTTATTATCTAGGCTGACTGTCACCCTTACATGAATGTCACACATTTGTACAAATATGTATGTGGCAGGAAATTGATGTCAGGATATACTGAAATTCACAAAGAATAATAGAGTTAAATTAACCTGTGCTTGTAAAGGGTCTTCCCAAGCTCATGGTAGAGAAAGAGTAAGTATGCCTACAGCTTATCACTATGAGATTTGTATAAGCTCTAAAGCTGAAGACATATTTCTGGAAAAGAAGGCAACATATACAAATAACTTTGATTACCTTAAGAAAAATGTTTGGTATACCTGCTCTGTTCCCCATTTAGGTGTAAAATTCAGTTAGTCTTCTTTTCCATGAGTTCATAATCATTCAATTAGATTCTTAGCAGAATATAAATCATTTTGCCAACTATCCTGCCTAGGGAGTTTTTAAAAATACTTTGCACAAAAGGGCCCTCATCATCCTAATATTCCCCTTTGTCATCTAAGATATTGACTGTTTTCATTCATTAATCATCCCAGCTTAGTGGTGATTTGTAGTAGATAAAAGGGGAAGAAAGAAAAGTTAGGAGATTTTGTATTTCTATTAGAAATGATTTTAAAAATACTGTCTCTAATATATATATTGAGAAGGAATATTGTTTTATACCATTTTAATTTAATTTCAAGTTCACAGATAGATAGAACTGTATGTGTGAGCTTCCTTTTATTTTCAGTAGCAAAATTATGTTAACGATTTCTAAGTGTTATAGTATGTTAATGCTATTACGTATCAGCGATGTTTTCTTCTGCCTTTCTTATCCTATATCTTTCCTATGGTAATTGCTCCTAAGAAGGTTGTAGATGCCTCCTTTTAAACTTCATAGCAGAAAGAAAGTGGGAACAATTCAATTCATGCTTTTTATTACTTGGAGATGAAGGTATTTACAATGTTATCTACATTTTCTGTATTTGTGTATAGACTTTGGAATTTTTTTTAAATTTTAATTAGTGACTCCCTTTTGTGATTTAGTCTTTTGTGAAAGATTTTTTTGTCTCAATTTGTTTTTCCTTCACTACAGCTACTATCTAATGACTAGAAGATGATTCTGGATATACTCAGTTTAAGAAAAATGAATCAAAGTGGATAAAAAGGGAAATAGGGTAGAATTGTGTGTGGAAAAAGATGTGAAATTGTGTCAGGAAATGCTGGAAGTTACATGGGCAAATATTGGGATGACATTAGGAAGGAAAAATCAATGGAAGGAGAAATAGAAGAGATTTCGATGTTGGGAATATACTAAAAGACACCTAGAGAGTGCAAATAGATTTGGGAAATAAATCACAGATGACTAATAATATTAATATGGGGTTTCCATTATCCAAATATCAACTAGAACTCATACTTTGTCAAAAAGTAGAACAGATGAGCTAATATCTTTCTGACTTGCCTTAATGACTTAATGATAATTTTATCTTTCAAAAGGCAATGAAACCACCAACAAGAACTTTTCTAGATGCAATTATCAATGGCAGGTAGGAACTCATAGCTGGAACAGAAATGATTTGAACTTTATAGATAAAATTAGAATGCTTTCTTAGAATTTGTGATGGAGGAGAAGGAATAGAGGCATAGCACAGTCTGATAGGCATCCTAGATTTTGGAAAAGGAAATTTTAAATAGTCAACAGGAAGAATAGTTCAGATGCCACAGGTAAAATTTCTACGATGGAAATAGAGAGATAGAAACTCTCAAGAATGAAATTCTAGAGAGCCAAAGGGATATAATAAAAGAAAGATGAAAATGGCACTTATATGATGAGATTAATGCAGAAGCAATTAATCAACTGACTGAGAATTGTTTAAAATATTCACTATAGGTATGAATAAGGGCAGGAAAATAGAGGATGAGAGCCATACTGTGGTCCAATTCTAAAAAAAATTAATACATTGGCTCTGTTAAATTTCAAAATGAGCTTAGACTTGCAAAGGAAAATTATACAAATAAAAAGGATCTTGTTTTCCCTTTACTTTGTCTATTTAGTGATCTCTGGAGAAATAAGATATTCAAAGAAAAACCAGAACTGTTTTTCATTTGGGCAGAACTATGATAACAGAGAAGAGAAATAAGATCAAAGCTAACAATTACTTACATGCTGATTTTCTCAGCTAAGAAGTTGACCTTTTCACTGAAAACAATAAAATTTTCTAATAGACGCTTGATACTTAAAAATAAGTAAGAGATATAAGAAGAGGACCTAGCTGTTCTTGAGTTTAAGTCGCTTGGAGCAAGTGGCTTGTAGATTGCTGTGCATCCTCATGTAAAGAGAGTGATTGGCGAAGCATTGTGAGTGATGTTTAAAAGATGTGGAAAAGGGAGAGATATCAAAGACTGAGAGAAGGGCAAATGTGGCTCTAATTTTCCAGAAAGGAAAAGTATAGATTCTGTAAGCATAATTTGAATTCCTGGGTAAATTCAAGGATGGATTATTTTAAACAGAGAACATCTGGAAAAATAAGTGGTAAAGGGGATAGAATATTACACTGCTAGATCAGAGAACTCTGGTGGGTACAGGTTACCCGTATTTTACATAAACATCTGATGCCATATTTCATAGTCTTTTGTAGCAATGATGGAGAGATATGGGCTAGATTATAATACAATTAGCAGGATGGTCTAGAGTCTGCTTAGTAGAATTCTACAATGGGGTAATCCTACAATGTGAGGTTTGGGCTCTGTCTTAACATTTTCATTAATCACTTTTGTGTATTATCAATAGTATGTCCACAAACTCTTTTTTAGGCAAAAACAGATAAAACAGACATGCTCTCATACATAACACTTCATGGTTTATAAGTAACTTCGTGTGACTTATCTCATTTTATCATTCCAATAACTCTAAGAAGCAAGTGGTATATTTTCTGTTTTGCTGATGAAGAAAATTTGGACTTAGCAACATTTGATTAGCAGAAATCTGAAGTAAAACATTAAAGTAGGTTTTCCTGCATCTCAGTTCAGTGCTTTATCACTGATGTCAAGCAGCTCCCAATAATAGTTAACATTTGTATAATTTTTAAGCTTTACAAAGTATTTTTCATGTATTAACTCATTTGATCTTAATAACCTTGTGAGTAACCTACCATTTTTATCCAAGATGGTAATATATTCTCATTAAAAATGAGAAGAAAGAGATTAAATGGTCTGATTAGGATCGTATAGTTAGCAAATGTTTAGGTGGAATTTGAAATCAAGTCCTTATGCCTCTAAGAGCAGAGCTCTATCCACTATTCCAGTCACAAAGTTATAGTTAAAATACTGAAGACCAGAAACAAACAAACAAACAAAAAGATAAAAGCATCTGGATAATAATGTGAAAATCAATAAGAATGATTGCACAATCTTAGAATTGGAGGTAAAGAAAGAAAACTGGTACTATAATAGTGGAGGACTTTAATCTTCCCTTCTCAGAATTAGATAAATTGAACCAAAAAATTAATAAGAAAGAAGTAAGGGAACTGAATACAATTTTAGATTAACTAGACATGATAGATATCTAGAGAGAATTGAATGGACATAGAGGGGAACACATCTTTTTTTTCTCTTAGTGGCATATTATATCTTAACAAAGATTGACCATAAATTAGGGCATAAACATTTTATAATTAAGAGCAGAAATATTAAATGCATCCTTTTCAGATCACAGTGCAATAAAAATTATCTTTAAGAAAGGGCCATGGAAACATAATATTTTTTAAAGGACACTAATTGGAGAAAAACAACCTAACCTTAGAGAATGAATGAGTTAAAGAACAAATCATAGAAACAATCAATAATTTCATTTAAAAATTGACAATAAAGAGACAACATATTGAGACCTATGGGATACAGGAAAAGCAGTAATCAGTGGAACATTTATATCTCTAAATGCTTACATCAATAAAATGGAGAAAAAGCAGACTAACTCATTAAGCAATTAAACAAAGCAGAAAAAGAACAAATTGAAAATCTCCAATTAAACACTAAATCAGAAATCCTTAAAATTAAAGGTGAGATTAATAAAAGGTAGCCTCAGAAAACTATTGAATTACTAAATAAAACTAGAAGTAAATTTCACAGAAAACCAATAAAATAGACAATTGATTAATAATTTTTAAAGAGGGAAGAAAACCAAATCATCAGCATTAAAAATAAAAAAGGCGATCATTAACAAAGATCAAAACAAAATAATTAAGCAATGATTTTGCCCAATTATACGCCAATAAATTTAATAATTTAAGTGAAATGGAAGAATATTTATGAATATATAAGCTGTTTAGATTATCAAAAGAGACAACAGAATATCTAAACATGTATTTTAGGAAAAGAAATTGAATGAGCCATAAAATGATCTTCCTCATAAAAGTACCAGGACCCGATGTATTTATAAGTGAATTCTATCGAACATTTAAAGTCAATCTGATTCCAATATTGAAGAAATTATTTTGGAATAATAGGCAAAGATGGGGTCCTACCAAACTCCTTTTATGAAACAAATACAATATTGATAACTAAGCTGGGAAGAGTGAAAACAGAAAAAAAAAGTAGGCCAATTTCATTAATGAATATGGATGCAAAAGTTATAAATAAAATTCTAGCTAGGAGATTACAACAATACATTCCAAAAAATCTGTATTGTGAATAAGATTCATACAGGAATGCAAGGAAAATTATTTTTAATTGTTTTTATTGACTTGTTTGTTTACTTTTAGTTTACAAGATTCAGTTCAAGAATCACTTGAGTTTCAGATTTTTCTCCCCTTCCTCCCCAGCCCCACCTCCACCACGGTGGCATACAATTATGTATAGGATCTCCAAACTCTTTCACATTGTACAGTAGTCTGGATTTATAGGCATTGTAGCCAATAGAGTGAACAACGGGAAAAGAGAAACAAAACCAAACATAGAAAAGAATGACAGCATGTATTGCTTCAGTCTCCATTTAAACTCTGGTCTCTAGACATCTCCTTCCATCCTGAGAACTGTAGAGTTCTCTTTTAACTGTGTGTTGCTGATAAGAGTCCAGTTTTTCAAGGTTGGTCATCACACATATGATGTGTCTGTGACTGTGTACAAATTTTTCCTGGTTCTGCTCTTCTCACTTAGCATCAATTCATATAAGTCTCTCCATGTAATTATGAAGTCCATCTCCTTCCCATTTCTTATAGCATGATAGTATTCCATTACATTCATATACCATAACTTGTTTAGCCATTCCCCAATTGATGAGCATCCCCTAAATTTCCAGGTTTTTTGCCACCACAAAGAGAGCTGCAATAAATATTTTTGTACATATGGAACATTTTCCCACTTCTATGATCTCTTTGGGATTCAACCACAAAAGTTGCATTACTGTTTCAAAGGGTATGCAATTATTTATAGCCCTTTGAGCATAGTTCCAGATTGCCCTCCAGAATGGGCATTTCTAAAATATACAGGGAATTAAGTAAAATTTACAAGAATGCAAGTCATTCCCCAAATGATAAGTGGTCAAAGGATATGAACAGTCAATTAACAGAGGTAGAAATTAAAGATATCTTTAAGCATATGGAAAAATGCTCTAAATCACTATTGATTCATGAAACGCAAATCAAAACAACTTTGTGGTATCACATCTCACCAGTCAAATTGGCTAAGATGACAAAACAGAAAAATGACAAGTGCTGGAGAGGATGTGGAAAAACTGGAACGCTAATGCATTGTTGGTGGAGCTGTGAACTGATACAACCATTCTGGAGGACAATATGGAAGGAAAATTATTAATATAATTGATTACATCAATAGTTAAAAGAACAACAATCATGTAATTATATCAATAGGTATAGGGGGGAAAGCTTTTGGTAAAATATACCACTTATTTCCATGAAAAATACTTGAATGTAAAGTTATAAATTATTTTTCCCTTAAATTGATAAGGAATATTTACATAAAATCATCATCAGAAAGCATTATTTGTAATGAGGATAAGCTAAAAATCTTCCCAGTAAGATCAGTTGTGAAAGAAGACTGCCCACTGTCACCAATGTTATTCAATATCATATTAGAAATCCTAGCAATAACAAAAAGAGATTGAAAAGAAGGAATTAGTGTAAGCAATGAAGTAATATAACTATTACTTTTTGCAGACATTGTGTTTTTATACTTGGAAAACTCTAAAAACTCAAGTAAAAAGTTATTTGATACAGTTACTAAATTTAGGTCAATTACATGTAAAAATTAATATTGGTTTTTAAAATAAAATTTTGTCTTCCAAATTTTCTCCCTCCCTACTCTCCTTCCTAAATAAGTGATTTGTCATATGTTAAATATGACCAATTATTGATTTTAGCAAAGTATCAGGCTCTCAAGTAAACACACACAAGTCATCAGCAATCCAACATATCTCCAACAAAACCCTCCAAGAAGAGATAGTAAGAGATACTCTATTTAAAATAACTCCAGTCAGTATCAAATACCTAGGAGCACATCTGATGAAATATGTCCAGGAACTATTTGGATAAAATTATAAAAGCCTTTTTATACAAATAAAATCATATTTAAATAATTAGAGAAATATTAATTGCTCATGGGTAGGCAGGGCTAATATAATAAAAATGAAAATTTTACTTAAATTATTCTATATGTTCAATGCCAACCCAATTAAGTTATCAAAAATATTTTATCGAATTACCAAAAAAATTATAATAAAATTCTTTTGGAAGAACAAAAAAAATTTAAAAATGCTAAAGGATCTTGGGGGAGGAAGAGTAAAGGAAGGAGGTTAAGCAGTACTAGATCTTAAATTTAAATTATTTTTTAAGGCAGCGATTATCAAAATTCTCTGGTACTGGCTAAGAAATTGAAAGGTATACCTGTGGAACAGAATAGATGTACAACTTATAGCTGCATATGACTATAGTAATCTTGTATAAAGATTTAGGTTTTGGAGATAAGAATTCTTTATTTGGTAAAAAACATCTTGTTGCAAAAATTGGAAAACAGCTTTACATAAATTGGCCATAGATCAGTGTCTTACATCATTTTCCAAGGTAAGGTCAAAATGGATACATGACCTAGATAGAAAAGGAAAAACTAAAAGTAAATTTGGAGAATGTGGAACGTACTATTTAACAAAGTTAGTGATAGATGAACAATTTGTGAAGTAAAAAGGAGACAAATATTGTAAGGTATAAAGCAGATCATTTCAATTACATTAAATTTAAAATAAAAAAAATTAATACCAATGCAATCAAGATCAGAAAGAAAGCAGAAAACTGGGGGAGAGGGAATTTATAAAAAGTTTCTTAGATAAATATCTCATTTCTCAAATATATAAAGAATTTGGTCAGCTCTATGAGGATTGAAATCATATCTCAACTGAAAATGATCAAAGGAAGTATGAATAGGCAGTGTCTAATGAAGAAATAAAAACAATTTATAGTTATATGAAAAAATGCTCTTATTATTGAGAAGAGAAATGAAAATTAAAACAACTTTGAGATATCACTTTATTCCTATCAAATGGGGTTAAATGTGAGAAGGGGGAAGTGATAAATGGTCGAGGGGATGTGGAAAAATTGGGACACTAATTCACTGTTGTTGGAACTGTAATTGACCCAACCATTTTGGAGAGCAATCTGGAATTATTCTTAAAGAGTTATTAAAGTGCTTATACCCCTTGGGACAGCAATGCCACTATCAGGTCTGTTTCATAAGATGATTAGAGGAAAAAAAAAAGAAATGAACCTCTATGTTCTAAAATATTTGTATTGGCTCTTTTTATGGTGGCAAAGAACTGGAAAGTGTAGGGATGCCTGTCATTTGGGGTGGCTAAATAAAATGTGGTATATGACCATGATGAAATGCTACTATGATATAAGAAATCATGAGTTCAATGATTTCATTTTTATATTAATAAACTTATTTTTAGTTTTCAACATTCAATTCCACAGATTTTGAGTTCTGAATTTTCTCCCCATCTCCTCTCCCCCCACCCAAGTCAGCATACCTTCTGATTACCCCTTCCCCTCATCTGCCCTCCCTTCTGGTGTATGTAGGTGATTGTGTTACTTTATTCAGACAATAGGAGCCCTGTCTGTTGACTCTCTCTGCTAATTTCTCTGCTTGTAGTTTCTACTTATCTGTAATTAAAGTAAGACTGCTGAACTCTTTACCTTTAGAAAAGCAGGTCAAAGAACCTGTGCTAGCAGATCGTTCAGGGTATGCTTGGATGATTGCTATTATACCTTCTAAGTTGTCTTTGGCATTTGTATGTTGAGAAGCCTGGGCATCACCACAGCTGTCAGTGATTCAATCCCTTGAGGCCTGCTCAAGTTTTGAGGGGGAGTGGTGTCTATGCTGGGGCATTTTGCACGGAACTGCTCTCCTTTTTCTGATTGGTGCAGCAGACCTTTCCTGTCAACTTTCCAGGTTGTCTTGGGCTAGAAATTTGTTTCACTGTCATTTTGTGAATTCCGCTACTCTAGAATTTGTTTAGAGTAATTTTTTACAGATATGTGGAGGGCTTGGGGGAGAACTCAAGCAAGTCCCTGCTTTTACTCTGCCATCTTGGTTCCCTCCATCCTAGTTCAATGGTTTTAGAAAAACATGGAAAGATGCATGAAATAAAGAGTGAAATAAGCAGAACCAAGAGAACATTGTATACAGTGATAGTAATATTGTCAAACAATTTTGAGCAACAAAGTCGTTTTGACTATTATAAATAGACGAATTAACTACAAAGAACCTATGATGGAAAACATTATTTGCATTCAGAAAAATAACTGATAAATAGGAGTATGGATTATACAATTACATATGTGTATATTTGTACATTGTACACACACATACGTACATACATATTTGTATTTAATGGTAGCCATCTCTAGGCCAAGGTGGGGGCCTAGGAGGGGGGGAATTACATGATACCTTTATTATATTTTTAAAAGAGAAAGAAAGTTGTATATAGTAGATTTGTTTTGTTTTGTTTTTGTTTCTTTTTGCTTTTTGGAGGGCAGTTGTGAGTTAAGTGACTTGCCCAAGGTCACACGGCTAGTTTTTTTGTGTGTTAAGTGTCTGACGCCGGATTTGAACTCAGGTCCTCCTGACTCCAGGGCTGGTGCTCTATTCACTGTGCCACCTAGCCACCCCCGTATATAGTAGATTTGCAGTTTCATGTACAATTCTCTTTTTTTCCTTTTCATCTTGTCACGGAAATGTTTGTTTCTTAAGTTAAGAATAAAAATGAAAGAGAGAAGCTGGAAGTAGGGTTATGAATCCAGACAATATTAAAATTATGCAGGCAGAAAACAGAGCTTTAGGGCTGTTGGCAATACACATGAAGAAAATGACAGATGTAGATTGAGCTGTAGATAATATAAAAACTGGGATGAATCTGGGAATCAAGGATGACCCCAAGAATTTGACCCTGTATGGAGAGACATGA
>CM053595.1:2191976-2208377 GCA_028646575.1 Pseudocheirus occidentalis | reverse complement strand
AGATAGATACAGACAGACAGACAGACAGAAAGAAGGAAAGACAGAGACAGACAGACAGATAGATAGATAGATAGATAGATAGATAGATAGATAGATAGATAGACAGATAGATAGATAGATTGATTGATAGACAGACAGAGATAGAAATGGATAGATAGAAATAGATATATCTATATAAACTGTGAGGTACACTAATAGAAATGAGTGATGAATTCTAGTTAGCATTCACCACTTTCCCTCAGTCTGCCTACTTTCACCTCTCATGCTGCCCAATGCCATCTTGGATCTTACTTTCAAGGCCTTTCATCAGAGAAATGAGCTCACAGAGAAGGAGGAGCATGAAGTATGGGGCTTCACTCCTGTTTTTCAAGAGTGATTCGATAAGCTGGGCCATGAGGCTGGTGATGGTTGGGTGAGAGACAGAGTTAAATTAAGGTTTAATCTTAGCCCCTAACATGTGTTCCCAGCCTGTGCAGGGAGAAGAGTTTGAAAGAGATTCAATGCTGAATTTTCTCACTAATCTGATGAGAAGAGAGAGACACCGAAAGGGAGAGTTCAGACGACCAATTTTCTAGCCAGCAGCAACTGGAATGTTTCCATTAGGAGATATGAAAAGAGACAAAGAGATATAGTAACTATAGATTGGCTTTGTTGGCCAGAAAAAAGTTCTCACTTGGCTGGTGTTGAGGGCAGCAAGGGGAGGGAAGGATAGAGGGATACGCCCGAGGGACGGATTTCGTTTTAATGTAACGTTCTTGTACCTTTCCATCTGCACATTCAATTAGCAATGGGGGAAAAAACAACCAGTTTTTCACATGTCAGCCTGCCTTCCTAGCTAGCTGAAAGCAAGATGGGAAACTGCAGTGACCTTGTATTCTCCTCCTTTGAGAGTAGTTTGCAAATTCAGACCTTTTGTTGGCCTCCAACATTAAAGAAAAACAGAGCCATTCTTTTTCTGTTGTTTTATTCATAAAATTTTAAGAGTCTTTTAAATATCAGCAGTTGAATGGCGGTCTTCCTCCTATTTTTTTCCTTCATCTTCTCACATAATAAAAACAGGACTATTATACACAAATTGCTTCTTCTCTACTTTCCCAAGTGGAAATCCACTAACTCATTCTATACAGAACTGAGAAATTACAGAGTTGTCTACATAACCCCATGATAACCCAGAGAGAAGTGGGCAAAGTGAGAGACATGTAAGAGTGTGACCTTGGGCAAGTTACTTTCTCTCTTGAAGACTCAGGTCCCTCATTTGTTAAACTAGATAGGAAGTAAAGAGACAAGTTAAACGAGATTACTTTTAAAATCTCTTCCAGCTCTGATATTCGATTTTCTGTGAGTCCAAGGTCCTTTGCAATTGTGATAACCAAAGTCCTATGATTATAAGGCTCCTTCCAGATCTAACAATGTCTGACTTTAAACTTCTAGAAAAATAAGTTATATTTGGAATTCTTTGTTAGAAGATATTATGGGTTAGAGAGGCTCAGTGGAAGTCAATCAACACCAAAGAGACCATGCCAGTTATAATGAAAACCACACCAGGCAAGATTCCAGAAAACCTATAATACAGCAGTGACTTTGAAGTAGATTAGGCATGTTACCTTGGAAAAGTCACTTATCAGCTGGGCATGGTGGCACACTCTCACACTCTTTGCTGACGGTGGCAGATCTCTTGAGTTCAGGAGTGCTGAGCTGCAGTTCTCTATGGACATCGAGTGTCCATGCTAAGTTTAGCTAATATTTGGAGCCTCTAATATGGGACCACCAGATTGCCTAAGGATAAATGAATAATAAAGGAGCAGGTCAAAACTTTTATGAAGGCCAATATTGGGAATAGACCCATAAATAGCCATTTTCTTCCAGCTTGGACAGGGCAGAGAGAGACACAGTCAGAGAGAGAGACAGAGAGACAGAGACAGACAGACAGACAGACAGAGAGACAGAGACAGAGAGACAGAGAGATGAAAGAGACAAAGAGACAGAGAGAAACAGAGAGAGAGAGAGAGAGACAGAAAAAAACAGAGAGACAGAGAGAGAGGGAGAGAGACAGAGAGACAGAGAGACAGAGACAGACAGACAGAGACAGAGAGAATAGTCACTTAATCTTAAAAATATTTACTTTCTTGTGCATATACTGATTCTATGAATCAATAACTTTTAAACCCCTTACAGCTCAATCTAAACAGGATTTTAAATGACATTAAAAAACCTCTACAGTGTAACCCAACAACCTTTTCCAGATTTATGTACCATTGCTACCTCCTACAAATCTTCTGTTCCTGTGGTTTTTGTCTACTCACTGTCAAGTAAACATACCTGGCATATTCCTAATTTCATGTATTTATTCATGCCATTCTCCCTAATTTAAATGACTTCACTTAACCGAATTCTGCTCATCCTTTAAATATGAGGTCAAGTTCATTGTCTTTCATGGTATCTTTGCTAACCATCTCAGGCAATCTCTATCCCTTTCTCTCCTCCCTTTCCCTTTTTTCTCCATCTCTCTTTACATGTCCTTATTGCTATGTCTCCCTCTTCCCATGTCTCCCTCTTTTTCTCTCTTTCCCCTGCCCTCCTCTCTCACAATTAAACACCAGCTCAGTGTTTTCTGTTCATTTCATTTGACAGTTTGCCATGAACCATGGTGTGGAATCTTCTATTATCTTCCTGAACTAACATTTAAATCTTTCATTTTTACTTAACTTTTACTACAGAAGTACATTGATTCTACTCCCAGAACTGCCACTTAGTATCTGTGAATGTGAAGAAGTCACTTCCCCTTAGAATCTCTCCTTCATCTATAAACTTGGGGAAATAATTGGTATAATGCCTATCTCCTAGGGCTATTGTGAAAATCATATGTGATCATGAATATAAAGTCCTTTTGAAGTCATAAAGTGTTATAGGCATATCATTTATTTTGGTTATCACACAGTACAACACATTTACTTTGACTTGTCTGGGGAATAGGGGAAGGCAGGAAGAAAGAGATGGAAGAAGATGATGCAAGAAGTACAATATCATCCGAAAATGAGCCCATCTATACTGAATTCAACTTTTCTCCCGATGTCACATGGGACACTATTCATGATGGCTACAAACATCTTTGGAACAAATATGTCTCCTAAATTTTAGCTGATTCTTGATATTTATAATTAGAAAATCAATGAGCAAAGGTATTTCTGTTTCATCTTTCAAGGTATTTGGTGTTATCTTAATAGATGCATGGAAGATGACATATTGAACGAGAGACCTTAAGGCTGAATTTTTCTTTTCCAAAGCATTTTTTTAATAGCTGACAAACAATAAAGAGTGGAATGTTATATTCTCTGCACATTTAATTCAGTTATGTGACTGTAGAAATGTGGTGTGCTGTAAAATATTATTTGGAAAAGGATGCTTGTTCTCTTCTAATTGTTTTTTTTCGATGATGACCTCAAAACTTGTATAATCATTCTCAAATCATGTAGAGATGAGAAGGTACAGATTTGGGTTAGTCAATATTGATGTCTTGCTTTTTTGGGGAAGTAATAGCATCCATTGTGTCGCTGTTGTTGTTTTGAATTTCAGCCTTTTGATTCAGCTAGAAGAGAAACTATCAAGGGGCTGAGGTGATAAGGAAGGACTCCATAAGTTACTCAACAAATATTTATTAAGCACCCAATACAGTGCACACTATGTGCCAGGCACTGTAATAATTTCTGAGATATAAATATGAAAAGAAAATATAGTCTCTGTATTTCAAGAAAGCTACAATTTAATTGGGGAAAGATGATACAGAAAAGAAACAAAAAAGAAGGGAAAAGAACAGCAGAGAAGGCAATGTATGGGGGCTCTGGGGAATGATAAAGTCCAAAGAAGTATAACTTGTTGGGAGCTAAAGAGAAGACTGGCCTGGGAGTCTTCTTTAAATGGAGTTTCTGAGAAGTGCTCTCTGCTTTGCTCTCCAGAGAAGCAAACTAGAGGAGGTTACTGCAGAGTTCTAAGTATTAAGTTTGATGTGATCATGCAGAACAATGAGGTTCCTGTGGGGGCACATGAGTGAAGCCAGTGGGAAATGAAGAATGGCTGGCCTGCTTGCCCTTCTTACTAAAGAAAAGGGACATTTCCCCACTTTGTGCCTATAATTAAGATGGAGAAAATGAATAAAGATAGAGAGAAGTTATGAGATACAGAGTAGATGAGGTACGAGTTCTCATCTACATCTAGGTGATATGGTGGATAGAGTGCTGGACCTGCAATTAGGAGTATGCAAATTCAAATCTGACTTTAGACACTTGGGTGGAGCCTGGGAAAGTCATTTAATATTTATTAGCCTTGGTTTCCTTATCTGTAAAATATGGATAGTAATAGCACTTACCTCTCAAAGTTGCTGTGAGGAAAAAAATGAGATATTTGTAGACTCCTTTACAAATTAGTTATTACATGAAAGAGTCTCAATAGTAATATTTTAACAATAATAATCATTATTTTAGTAAAGCAAAAAGACATTTCTAAAATATGACTATCTCAGTGGGTGACTGAGATCAAGTGATGAACAATGAAGTTTTTCTAGCCTAAGGAAAAGTTCTCCTTCCTCTAGAGAAGAGGATGACTTCGCATTCCTGGCTCTGTCACTTTTCTTTTGAATTATAGATTATCTGAACAGGGGAACTGTGAGGCAGAGGCTGAAGCTGATTCTCATGAACATAGGAGCCAAGCTGAGGAAATGCCAACATGCTTTTAAAATTCAAAAAGTGATCTTAGCCAAGAGCTGCCTTGCTCAGTGAGAAGAAGAAATCTGCTTTTCCAGTTGAATGTAGGAGTGCAATGAAAGGTAGGAAGGCTATTCTTAAGTACTCTTATTCTATTTCTATTACTCAAAGACTTGATGTTTATAAGTCTTCATTGAGTGAAGCTGTTGGAGGTGGTGTATCCAGTCAAGATTCATAACTTTTTGTGTATGTCTTGGACCTATTTGACATTCTGTTGAATACTAAAAGAAAAGACGTTCAGAATAATGTTTTTAAAGTGAGAAAAAGAAATATATAATTGAAAAAGAAACTATTTTTTAATGGAGAGAGAGATGTGAATAGATGATTGGATACTATTAGATGATAGATAGATATTTAAAAAAAACCCTATATATGGTCACTAGTTCTCTCCATTAGTTCACAAGTTCTAGGGTTCACAAAGTTGTGGGGTTCACATGTTCTGTTTCTAAACAGACTTGATACAAGGCTCAAAAGAAACTTGAACCAAACAAGGTGCTAATTCAATAACTGAAACAAGCTGTGAACTACTTTTTTGCTTGCCATTACAAACTTTAAGAACAATATAAAAGCTATAAAGATCCATAGAATTATGAACTGTAAGAACTGGTAGGGGCCTAAAAACAAAGAATATTAAAGTGGGAAGAGATATTGTTATCACAGAACTATAAAATGTTAGAAATGGAAGCAACCTCGAAGGTCATGGAGTTCATACCCTTCATTTTACAATTTTGCAATCAAAATTCATTACTTTTATGAAAAAGAAAACGTAACACAGAAAGGTTGAGTGACTTGACCAAGGTCACATAATATGCACTGGCAGTATTAATACCAGGACCCAGGCCTCTTATGTCCTGAAGCAAGATACTTTCCATCATATTTCCATTTTATCTCCTTTGTCTTCAATCTCTGAGTCAAAGTACATATTCCCTTTCAGTGAATGATGGCCAGCTAACATTTATGTGGCACTTGAAGGTTTGCAAAGTGTTTCAAAGATATTATCTCAATTTGTCCTCACAATAACCCTGAGAGGTGAGTGCTACTATTATCCCTATTTTAGAGATGAGGAAACTGGGGCAGCCAGAAGTTGAATGATGCGCCCAGCTTCACAATGCTAGTGTCTGAGGCCATATTTGAACTCAAGTTTTCTTACTCTAGTCTCAGTGTTCTACTCACTGTACCATCTGGCTATGTAAGTAAATCATCCTAGCAATCAATAACCATGTTTTCTCAACATTACCAAGACTTAAAAGATAGAACACGTCCCAAGTTTTGATAAACTCCCATCCATTTTCCATGCAATCTACTTTAGTTACTTTGCGCCATTTTTACTACTAACTATTTGACCTTGGGCACGTTGTAGGTTTTCTGTTGAGCATATCACAGCTTCTTCCTCTGTAGGAAAAGAGGTTTGAATTAAATCATCATTAACCCTCCTTCTACTTCTAATACCCCTTGCTCTGTGAACAGGAAAGAGAGGTTAATCATGAAATATTATTGAAAGTATTTTTTTTTGTTTATGTATAGAAGTTTAAAAAGGAGAATGTCTTTCTTTGCTTGTAATATAAACCAATCAAGTATTTTTTAGTCCCAGTAGATCCTGTAACTCCAGATCACTGTTTTTTTCTCTCCAAAATTTTAACTGAATTACATATTCTCAGAGTTTGGAAGGACCTCTGAAGTCATCTAGGTCAAGCCATATGGAAGCAGGATCAAGCACCTTAGTATTACATTCTCTTATTTAAATGAATGATGATGCTTCAGATCATTCTTGCCAGAATCTGGTCTTTAAAAAAGGAAGACATTATGAATTACTGATATATTTGCATATATTTCTTCATTTGGAGGCCCAAGCAGACTTTGTGATTGCACTGATAATTGTGCAGATTGATACTGACTAATAGAACTGGATTTCGATTCAGATGATCTGGTTCAATACCTGGCTGTGGTATATGCTAGCTGTCTGACCAAAGAGAAATTAGTTCATCAGTCTGGGATTTTCCATCTGTAAAATGGGAGGGGTATATTATATTATATTATATCTAAAGTCTATTCTTTTAACTGGAAATGCTATGATGTTTATATAACTTTATCATACACTGATTTATAGATTTTAATTCTCAAAATTTTGTGTACAAATTCTCTTTTTTTAAGGTCTGCTTTAATGGAATCTACATCAGAAAATACATGTTT
Organism: Pseudocheirus occidentalis; assembly: GCA_028646575.1. Taxonomy (NCBI): domain Eukaryota; kingdom Metazoa; phylum Chordata; class Mammalia; order Diprotodontia; family Pseudocheiridae; genus Pseudocheirus; species Pseudocheirus occidentalis. Next base: position 2,201,430 of record CM053595.1, on the reverse strand, counting down.
GACAATTCCAGAGTGTTCTCTTTTATCCTCTGTACTAGAGAACTTCATTCCATATTTTCCCTCCACTATTGCCCCTTTTTAGCTCCTCTTGTTCGTTCTACACTGTGCTGCCAAAATAATTTTTCTTAAGCACAAATCTGACTACAAAACACTTCTATTCAATCAACTCCATTGACTCCCTATTGCCTCTAGGATAAATAGAAACTACTCTGTTTAGCTTGTAAAGTCTCTTTCCTAGACTCAGTGATGCTACCATACAGACTTTCTGGGTTTATTTTTATATTGGTGCTCTGTCTTCCATCTCTTTGCCTTCATACTGCCGTATTCCTTTATTTGAAATGCACCCCATTCTGCACATTGTCTTGGAGAATCCCTCTCTTCTAAGACATTATGCCAATTAAAAAATACCTGTAGCACATTTTAAATTAGATGTTCATTAATATCGTCTGTCATTTTAAATCCAGTGAGTCAATAAAACAACAAATTAGTTGTTGATTTGTAGAATTTTTGAATTTCCAAGTATAAATGTTCATTAAAAAATTACACAATTTGATAATTGACTTTCAGAGCTAGTTTGAGTTGACTCCAAGGTATCCCTGACTCCATTCAAATGACCTTGTATTTAAATGCTTTTCAAATTTATTTTTGTTAATTTATTTATTTATCAAATTTTTAATAAAATAAATTTATTAAATGTACTTATCAAATATTTATATTCATCCATTTTACATTTCTGATATATACATACATATATGTATATGAGCACACATATGTATATCTGATGTTTCCCCACCTGACTGTAAAATTTTTGTGAGTAATGATTATTTCATTCTTTGTACCTCCAGCACTTAGAACAAGATCTGACACATAGCTTGTTACCTCCCATTCCCCATGTAACAGTTTGCAAGTATAAATAATAATAATTTCTACTGACTACCTACTGTGTGAAGTGCTAAGTCATTCAGGAATGAATCAGAAGTTTTACATATAGCATTTTCTGGAAATGCCTTCTTTTATTTTATATTTTACCAGAAAACTGGTCTCATTCCATTTAACTACCTCTCCCCCCTTGGCACCCCACCCCCACTTTAAATCCTCTCTTCTTCTACAACAAAGTTTAGCTGTACTTGGGACTTTTCCTAAATTGGGACACTTCATTCTGATTGCTTCCAATTACAAACACACTTGATGTGAATGAAATCAAGACTTTCCTACTTAACACACTCATGATTTCAACTCAATAAAAACCCACTAATGCATGACTAAATACCACCATGAGCAAGACAAGATGTTTTCCCCTTAATGCAATGGAGGAAGATGGCTATGAAGGCTGTGAGGATGCAAAAAAAAATACATTCTGTTTGGCAAAGGAAAATAGGAGGCATTATTTTTCCTCTAGAATGTTCTAAAGGGGGCTGGTGACAATAAGGATGTCATTTTTAGAAGTAAAGTTTTCTTATCAAATAAAATACTAATTAAATACAGATGTATGTGACATCCGTTTATAGTTGCTGGGATATACAGAAGAATACAATACAAAGCCTGTCCTCAAGGATTCTAATAAGGAGGTGCACAACCAACTCTAATAAAAATTTCAATATGATAGGTATGCAAGAGAAGTCAAAATGAAGCACTATGAAAAGTCAAAGGAGAGAGAAATCAAGTCTAGAGATAGGCATCTAGAAAAAAGTTTCATGAAGAAAATAGTACTTGAACAGGCTTTGACTCATGAGAAGGATTTAAACTGATAGAAATTAATGGGAATGGTTTGAGGTGAAGTATGGAGGTGGGAAAGGGAAAGATGAGTTAAGTAATTGCTGACCAATTCATTAGATTTGCTCTTCAACTTTATATAGGGGTATCCCCTGAAATGGTATTGAAGGGAGAAGATCAAATCAGGGGGTGAGGGCAGGATGAAGAAGTGGAAAGATGCATCAATTCTTCAATAATAATTTGAACTTTTTTTAAGTAGGCAAAAGGGGCATTGATATTTCCACAAGCATATAATTTTGTGGTGAGGATAAAATCATATATTATTTGTCAAATTCTTTGTAATCCTTAAAGTGCTATCAAGCTATCATTTTGTGTAAAATGGGTTGGAAGAACAAGAGATTGACCACAACACCAGTTAAGAGGGTGTTGTGGCCATCCAGGGAAGAGGGAAAGAAGTATACTATCTGATAGGTGAGTTGTAGATACTCCATAGTCCCTGGCATTAGGAAAACAAGTGTTAAGGCATCTTTCACTTGTGCTGACAATGAAAAATATTACAAAAGTCAATAAGGTATACAGGAGCAATAAATAAAACATTAGATCTCCCTTCAATTCCAAATAACTGTGAGGATGGGGAGAACTGAGTGAAGTCCATCGACCCATCTAATGAGCTGCTAAGTCACTGAAATGTTGCCAAGTTCATGATTTGGTAGAGTTGCTAACATGAGACTCCTGGATCATGGGTGAGTCCTAGCTAAATTAAACTTTTCTGAGACTTCCAGAGATTCTGCCCCTGCACTTGCTCTTCCTTCTTTCTCTCACCCAGTCTCTTCCCCTCTCCTTGCTGTCCAATTCTCTCTGTAGACATATATATTCCTATATACCCTTTACTTTCTGAAATCAATTTTGCTGAAAATAGAAAGAATAAAAGAGAAACTTAATCTGCAATTACTCTTCCTATTGTTGGAAGAATTCTGAAATTATGATATTGTTACCTGAGGGCTTGCTGACAGACTGCATCATTTCTACTCAGTCTGGCACTAATCCCAGCCTCCTTTTCTTTTCTTTCTTTTTTTTTGAGTTCTGGAATGCAGACAGCAAAGAATTTTCCTTCTATAGATGAATGTGTCTAAACCCCAATTACCATGCTGTCATAGAAAAGGGGGAACCATGACTCATCCCATTCCACTTTCAGGAAACAAACTGAGAGATGGAGTTGAAAAGTTGGAAAGACTTAAGCTAGAAATAGGACACAGACCCCTCTTGGATGACCTTGGGCAAGTAACTTCTTTCTTAACTTCAGTTTCTTCCTCTAACAAAGTTAGAAGTCGGTTTGGCTATATGCAAAGCTTTATATCCATATCTCAAATGCTTAAAGCCAAAGGAAACATAGCTGAGTGGAAAGAGCACTGTGAACCTCAAATCCTATATCTAACACTAAGTGGGATGCCATGGGCAAATTTTTCTTAGTTCTGGTTTTCCATAAAATAGAGATAAGGCTGCTACTTAGTGTAGGCATATGGTTCAAACAATTCATTTTAAAAATGAGATTACTATGACACAGAGAGACTTGACCAAATTCACAGAGATTGTAAAGATCAGAGCTAAAATCTAAATCTTAGCCTTCCAGTATTCATTCCAGCACTCTTCTTCCCGATATTGCACTAAGGCCTAAAGATCTTTTGCCCACTCTGTCCTTTCAAATACAAAAACTAATGAGGTTTTCAACATCCTCGCTCTAGTAACCTAAATTTGGCCATGCTCTCCTGCTGCGTGATGTTTCCCCTTTTTTCTGTCATTCTGTCTTCTTTCCCTCATCCTTTTTATCCTATTAATCAACATTTTTTTTCTTTATGGAGGGGGGAGGGCAGGGGAAGTGGGGTTAAGTGACTTGCCCAAGATAATATGGCTAGTAAATGTTTAGTGTCTGAGGTCAGATTTTAAAGGTCCTCCTGACTCCAAGGCTGATGCTCTATTCACCGAGCCACCTAGCTGGCCCCCATTCTTCAATTCTTTAGGGCAGACTTTCTGTACCTTCCAAAATGTCAGTTAACTACTCTAATTACCTCATTCTACTAATTGCAGTGTATAGGAACTCTTTCCAGACCTGTCCCTTCTTTTAATATTATTCTTTGATAATCTAATAAAAATGCACAATGCAGAACAATTAAAGTTGTTGTTAAAATAATGGTAGCATTATTTGAATATTTATGATAGAGTAATCAACAAAATTGTATTTAGCTCCATTTAAATAAGCAATTATTAAGGATTGAGAGAGTCCTGGAAAAGTGACAGAGCATGTATTCTCAGATTCAGTTTCCTTCTATCTTCAGCCTCCCCAGTCCCCCCACCAAAATGGGGGAAAAAAGTAAAATTTAAAATATAACAAAGCAAGTGTAGAGAAGTGAGTGTGGGAGAAAAACCTAGAGATTTTGTCTTCAACAGTAAATTTGTGTAGAAAAAGAAGAATGATAGAAAATTACTTTAAAATGCAGAGGTAAAAGGCAAATTCATTAAGTGAAAAAAAACAGATAAAAAGAAGAATCAGACCAAATAAGAATATTAATAAACCTGAAGATAGGTGAGAAAGCAATAACCTAAGGGGTATAGGTTCTCTAAAATATAGTGAGGAAATACATTTTAATATCAAAATTCAAGAAACAAAAAATACTTACAAGTGATAGAAGTAGACGTAAACCTAACAGAAAGAAAATGCAAATTTAACTCACAAAGAAACATCATAGTCAAACTTTAGAATTATAACATCAAATGACACATTTTCTAACCAGAAAGGGAAAATAAAACCTTTCACACTACAAGAAATGCCAATTAGAATATCATAAAACTTTACTCCTTGTTTTTAAGAAATCTGAGGGACAAGAAATTGGAGGGAAAATTGTAAATAAGTTATGCAGAAAAGCAAACAATCAATTGACAAATTAAATACCTATCCAGAATAGGGATAGGCTCTAGAGCTATAATTTCTTTGATTTATGTAGAGGCAATTGCCTCTATCAGTACAGGTCATCTTTTTTTTTCTTCCTCAAATTATAATCTTAGAGAGTGTGAGTAGATTGCAGATTTAAGTAAAATTCAGAAGTATGACTAGAACCCAAGTCCTCCTGGAGTTGAGGCTAACTCCATTTATGAATCAACACTCTCTCTTTAACTCCAGGAAAGAAAACCAAAGCATAAAAATCATAAATAAATGATAATATATGCAATAAAAAGGAAGAATCAAAGAAAACTTTTCAGAAGAAGTTAGACAGCAGAGTATTCAAAATGCTAATTTACCAAACAGTAGAAAAATACATAATTTCAGTAAATTATAAATTACTAAGACATAACTTTTTTTTTCCTTTTTCATGTATTTAGGCTAGAAAAAACCAACAATGTGGGATAGTGGATATTTCAACTTTATTGTTTGGTTAAACAAAATTTTCAAATACAATCTGAAGGACACTCAGAAGATATAGGTAAGCTTATATATGTATCTGAATATGTATACATATACACATATATCATGTATTTAAAGGAAGAAAATAAATTTAAGTATAACTAACTGTAAATGGATTGTTGAGCTCCCTAAGAAACTGAAAGAAAAGGATTACAAGAATCAAACCTTTACATTTTGCTATATTCCAGAAATACATTAAAAATATGAGCTCAGAAATAGTGAAAATGATGAAACAGAATAGAAAATATACTTCAAGTGGCTGAAAAAGTAGGAGGTCCAAGCATGATTTCCACTAAGGTAACAGAAAAATTTTTAAATGTCAAAAGGAAAAAAAAGAAATACTTCATTTTGTTTAACAGTACCATGTATAATATCTATCTCTCTCTATATATTTATAGATAGATATAGATGTGGAAAATGACATCAGCTAACTTCTTTAAAGGAAATCTCAGGGAACGTTAAAAAAAATAAAGGTATAGGAAGGCAATAATATTGGTAATTTTAATATTCCTTTTTAAGCTTAAGATCAATCCAATAAAGAAAAAAGATAAAACAGGAAGAGCTAATATTGTTGGAAAATTAATTTTCTCTGTTTCTCTTGAATGGGAATATTAAAGAATATATGCATTTTTTTTAGCATACACAGTATCTTTATGAAAAGTGATCATGTGCTATATTATAAAGGAACTGAACATATAAGAGAAAACAGACATAAAGGTATATAACAAATACAATGAAATCAAAAGCAGTAATTACAGAGCTAACTGGAGTCTATGAAATACAATATCTTGACTAATGAGTAAATAAAAAATCACAAGAACAATAAATATGTGAAAGATTATGCAACATAGCAAAACATATGGTATATAAATAAAATTGTCTTCTGAAGAAAATGTATGTCTCTGAATTTTATTACCAAAGTAGATATGGAGAAGAAAAAATAAACTGAATATTCAAATTAAAAGAGTAGAAAATAAATTAGCACCACAAAAATAAATAGTACAGATTCACATGATTCAAGAAATACTGACAGAGGAAGAAAAATAGAATCTTGACAATAAATGCTATTGAATTTACCAAATTTTCTTATGAGCAAGACCTATTTCTAAAAGCAAAGCTGCCAGCAAAACAGCCCACTAGCTAGTATAATCAAGAAAAAGAGAAGACAATGACATTACTTAAATTTTAAAAATTGAACAATATAAATTCCCCAAACCCAGACAAATGAATTAAAAAAATATTCATTTTGATGTGCTTGAAAAACTAAAAACCCCAAAGATGTTGGTACACATTAACAAAATTATAAAATGCCTAAACTAACAAGTCAAGGAGTAGAATCTTAAAAACTTGCCATTTCAGAAAAAGAAATAGCATATGTAAATAATAAATTGCCCCACAATGGGCTGGATAGATTTACCAATCTATGCCAAGGATTTTAAGAACATTATTCTCAAAGATAGATACAAGAAGGACTCCACCAAGCTCTTTTTTAATGAGGGAAAAGTAGTTTTTATACTATTACCAAGAGAGAAAGAAAACAGAGAACTGTCAAGTAATTTCACTAATAGATGCTAATGTAAAATCTCAGATTAACTCTCCATAAGGAAAATATATTGACATAAATGCTGAAAACTAATCTACTAGATCACAATTGGATTCATACTATGGATGCCAGAATGATGTAACATGTAACAGATACTTAGGATCACTGATGACATAAACAACAAAAGCAAATCATTAGCTTAATGGTTGGAAACTGCATTTGCATTTGATAGAACACAGTTCTATGTTATATTAAATACCGTTGAAGAAATAGAGCTGAAAGGACTTTTCTTTAATATGATCTAAGGAATATAAGCACAAACTAGCATTTTTCCAGTAGGAAATAGAACATTTTTGAAAAAAATTCCCAGTAAAACAAGGATAAGGAAAGAATATCCCCAATCTCTAGAAATGATAATTATAAAAATAAAGAAAACAAATTTTAAACATAAGCGTTAGCTAAGATGAGACAAAACTCTTTTTATAGATAATGAGCAACTTCCTTTCAACTATCAACTTTGCTAGTCTACTGCTATGTAATACTACTTGAGAGCTGATAATATTCATATTTTTCTCAATATTCCCATGGAGAGTCCATAACTTCTCTTCCATCAAATTAATTTCATATATTTTTCTTTTCTAATTATTTTAAGTATTTCCCAGGTAATTCTCCTAGTATAATAATATTGATTCCACCCCTAAAAAAACCAAATAATAAAACAAACATTTTGATTTACCAACTTTTAATATTAGACATGCTAAATCAATAAATCAACTCAAGTGGTGCTTTTCTTCCTATTGGCCTATTCCCAATGTGATCACTGTATAGGTTTATAGTCATACTTATTCAGCTTTTTGTTTCTGAAAATTATATCCTATATTTGAATTTGTATAGAGCCAATATGTGGATGTTGGGAGGTTAACTCTCAGATATTTTATGGATTTTGTAATTATTTTGAATGAAATTACCCTTATGGGATTTCTCCCCAGGTTTTGTTAGTACCATACAGAATCATTGATACTTTTTATTAATGTCTTTTGTACATTGCTACATTATTGAATCTATTAGTCAAAGCAGTTTCTTTCTTGAATCTTTGGATTTTATAATACACTGTGATTAAAAAAATCCTACTGGTCAAAGCATGAGAAAGTGGATCAATATAAAAAACCACATGGAGGTCAGGAACCTGTACCCTCAAGACCACATAGCAGGTTCCCCACCTCTGCAAGATATGTAGATAATAGCGGCATGATATTTTTCATACCTAAAAGCACAAATTACTGAAGGAAGGACTCACTTTTTAAGATGGGAAAAATGGAAAAGAGGAAGAAATTAGGGTTTGAGAAATATCTTATACAATATATAGATGCTGTATATAGATACAACCTGAATGTAAAGAGGCATTTAAAAAATAGAAAAAAAGGTGTTTGTCATAACTATGGCTAGGGGCACACAAAAGCAGTAAAATATATCATACAATAAAAAGAGACAATTAGGATTATGCTCCTTTTCAAAAGCTTGCCAACATTTCATATTAGATAAGCTAAATTATATTAAATATTTTAAGTGATATGATAAACAATAGAAACTAGAATTTAAAGATAAACTACTTTATCTGAAATTTGTCTCAACTTCTATTTGATAAATCTGACATCCAAGCCATGTAGGGAATGGGAAAACAAAACAAAACAAAACAGATAAAACCAAGAGATGATGCACAATTTATACATAAACCAAAGATATGATGAATTTTGAAAGGATAAATATAGAACTTTAAATGGCCATTTTAAATATTTTCTAAATAAGGGGCATTCAGCTCAAATAGAAAAAAGGAATATACAAATAAACTGTTTATAAAGGATCCCCATGGATTTCCTATTGAATTAGAAAATCATGTATTATTATCATCTATATGATATTGAATTTTATTTTTTTCTTAAATGTCTCCAGGTTATATTTTAACCCAGTTAACGCCTCGGACTCTTTAGACACCTGGGCCTGGGGAGTTTGTGCTTGATATTCTGTTCAAAATCACTAGTAGAAAGGAAAACATAAACAAAAGCATCTCTGAGCTTTCAACTAACTTTCTGAAAACTGGCAATGGGGATGAAAAAATAGGAGTGGTGAATATGAGAGGTGTTGTGAGAAGACAGGAACTCTAATACTTTGTATGACTGTCATTTGATGCAATCACTTTTCCATGGACATTTAGAATTTTCCTAGAAATACAAGTATAGTGTCCACACTCTCTAACTAAATCCCACAACCAAGTTTCTACTCCCAAAAGAAGCCAAAACTATATCAGAATATTCAAAGCAAGTTTATTCCTATTACAGGAAATTCTGCCTTTTGGTTTTAGATACATGCTTATTAACATTTTAAGGAAGGATGCATGAATTTCTATGCTTTTGAGAGTTTGATTTTGCCAAAAGCTTGTTCTGCATTCATTGATACCATCATGATTTTTGCTTTTTATGTAATTGATATCATCAATTATTTATATTGTTTTCCTAAAGTTGAATCAACTCTACACTCCTGGTATAAATCCCACCTGGCCATAGTGTAGGATCCTTTGTATATTTCTGTAATATCCTTGCTAGCATATTTTTAAAATTGCATTGATTTTCATTAGGGAAATTAGCTAATAGTTTTCTTTCTCTGTTTTGGTTTTAGCTACTTTAGGTTTCAAAAAAAATATTTTTGTCACAAAATTAATTTGAGAGGACTCCTTTACTTATTTC
>CM053595.1:2179752-2191476 GCA_028646575.1 Pseudocheirus occidentalis | reverse complement strand
AATATCATATTCCAGGCCCTTCGATCCCTCAGTGTAGAAGCTGCCAGATCCTGGGTTATCCTGATAGTACTTCCACAGTATTCAAATGATTTTCTCTTGGAAGCCTGTAATATTTTCTCCTTTAAATGGGGATTCTGAAACCTGGCAATAACATTTCTAGAAGTTTTCTTTTGGGGATCTTTTTGAAGAGGTGATTGGTGAATTCTTTCAAGTTCTATTTTGCCGTCTGATTCTAAAACACCAGGGCAATTTTCTTTGAGGATTCCTTGAAGGATGCTTTCCAAGTTCTTTCTCTGGTCATGGGTTTCACATAGACGAATGATTTTCAAATTGTCTCTCCTGGATCTATTTTCCAGGAGATATTTTTTCAAGGAGATATTTCACATTGCTTTCTATTTTTTTTCATTTTTTGTAACTGTTTAATAGTATCTTGGTTTCTCATAAAATCATTAGCTTCCACTTGCTCCAGTCTAATTCTGAAGGAATTATTCTCTTCAGAATGCTTTTGAGACTCTTTTTCCATCTGGCAAATTCAACTTTTTAAGGCATTCTTCTCTTCATTGGCTTTCTGGGCCTCCTTTGCCATCTGAGTTAATTTGCTTTATAATTTATTGTTTTCTACAGTCAGGTTGTTGACTCTCTTTTTATGACTTTCTCACATCATTCCCATGTCTCTTTCCAATTTTTCCTCCACTTCTCTTATTTGGTTTTCAAAGTCCTTTCTAAGTCGATCCATAGCTAGTAGGCATTCTTCCAGTGTCTTGGAAGCATTTGGTGTGGAAGTTCTCACTCTGTTGTCTTCCTCCTGCTCCATGCTTTGATCCTTTTTGTCCACAAAAAAGGTTTCTAGAGTTTTATTGCTGTTCTTACTTTGCTTCCCTTTCATCATGTTGGCCAGTCTATTAATAGCTTGGTTTTTTTTTAGCTCTGTGGAACTCTGCTTCCTGGGGGGAGAAATCTCTGTCCCAACTTGCTGGGACCTTCACAGCTTCCTGAACTATTAGTGGGGTGCTGCAGCCCCCCCGCCAGCTTTGGCTCACTGAAAGTGCATCCCAGGACCACCACTCAAGACCATGATCCAGATCCAGGCCCCTCAATGCAAGAGCCCTTGGCCCTGATCAAGCGTCTCAGCCCCCCTGATATCTACAGGCTGGGGGCTCTGAAGCAGCCCTGTGGAGGCTGCTGCTGCTCTCAACCATTCTGCTGCCACAGCCACCTCCTGCTGCTTCCTTGCCCTAGGAGCAGTTTGGCCGGACTGCTCTTCTCACCCAAATTTAACAAAATCCACTGACCTTTCTCTTAGCCTTTTTTTCTTCTGGCCTGATAAATGTGGTAACTGTGCCTCCAGCACAACCAATCTGCTCTCCTCTAGACTCAGCTCTGCCTGATGCCCTGAGCCCTGGCCAGCCGGGGTTTCCAGTGGGGCTGGCTGCGTCTCCCAGACTGCTGTGAAGAGCCTCACCTGCTGAGCTGCCTGTAGCAACAGATGTGTTTTCTGTATTTGGATTTTGGAGTTCGAAAATTTGTTTAGAGTCCCATTTTTTGGGTTCCCAGGGTGGTTGTGTGGGAGGTGAGGAGTTTTGCTGCTTCTACACTGCCATCTTGGCTCCACCCCCCTCTGTACCCCTCCCCCCCATAAGTTTGTAGGCTGTTTAGGTAGGAGGCAGAAAAGACTCTACCATTTGTGTCTTGTTATTAGTATGTCAATGCCCCTTCCTACATACTTCATGAGCATCTTTGTCTCTTCTCTTGATTTATACCTGGAGTTTTCCATTTCCTAACACATGCTCACTTTTCTAACCTGAGAAGAAAATGAACTGGCAGTGACAGGATAACTAGAATAACTGGTGATACCAAGCAGAAAAATCATACAATTTCTCATATTTATCGGCAAACCTCTAGCAACCATACTTAGAGAGGAGAGTCATCATCAATATTTTATAGGTGACGAATTTTGCAGTAGCACATGCAGTTACAATGCTTATTCAGAACAGGTTCCCATTTGGAGGGAAAGTATGACTCATAAAGTTTTCTTCATTATATATCTTTTTCAGCCTCTATTTATTCGCTAACTGTGAAAGTCTAGGCAAAGTATTTAATTTCACAATACTATAGTGCCCTAAAGTGCAAAATGAAGGTTTGGAATATATGAGGTCAAAGAATATGAAGAAATAGTTTACAAGTGTAACAATATCAATGATATGAAAATATGCTCAATGTAAATAATATGAGAAATCAAAACTAAAGAAATTATTTAACTTAATATCCATAAAATTGGCAAAAATGATAAAGAATGGAATTAGTCTTGGTTGGGTGGATGTTGTGAAGGAAGACAGGAACACTGAGGCACTGTTGATGGAGTTGGGAATTGGTGGAATCTTTCTGTAAAACTAATTGGAATTATTTAAGAAAAGTCACTAAAACAGCATGACTCAAAGGAACTTAAAGACCAGAAGAAAGATCTAATATTCCCAAAATCCTCATAATTATACCTATTTTGGTAGAAGACATAAAACCTTGAATCAAAGTGTGAGGCCATTTATTAGAGGACTGAATTGTTGTATATGAATCTAATCCAGTATTATTATACCATAAAAATAAATCTTAGAAATTCAGAGAAATATGGAAAGATGGATTAAGTGATAAAGAATGAAGAAAACAGAAGCAGAACAAAATTCAGAATGATTATAACACAAAATACTCAAAAGCATTTGATTGTGATTCCTTGTAAAATCCAATCTTTCTACCTCCTTATCCAAAAGAAAAAGATAACACAGATAGTGAAGCATGCATCCTTAAGTACCTACTATGTGCCAGACAGTGGGCTAAATTTTATGGGTGCAAAGAAATGTAAAAGGCAGTCCCTACTCTCAAGGAGTTCACAGTCCACTGGGGCAGAGAAAAAACAAATTCCTGTGTACAAAAGATACATCTCCAAGACAATTTAGAAATAACAGAACACTAAAATTGGGAGAGAGATGGGAAAGATTCCCTGTAGAAAAATTAGGATTTAGCTAGTCTTTAGCTAGGACTCAGGAAGTTAGGAGGCAGAATTTAGGAGGGAGAGCAAAGCAAGCATGGAGAGCAGAAAGTGAAGATGTCCAGTCAGTTGTTCTGGGAGGAATACCTCTTGGGATAGTATCACAAGATTTCCAATTATGTGGAATAGGGTTTAAGGTGTAAGAATTGTGGAAAGGCATAGGAAATAAGGTTATAAAAGACTTTGGATGTAAAACAGAAGATATTGTGTTTGATCAATGAGTTTATTAACTAGGTTGGTGATATAGCCAGAACTGTACTTTAGGAAGATCACTTTGACAGCTGAGTGGAGGATGGGCTGGAGTAAATAAAGGTTTGTGACAGGCAGATTGACCAGCAATCTGTCATTGGAACGAGGTGATGAGAGACTGTTCTGCAGAATTTGGTATATTTTATCAGGTGCAATTGCTTCATAAGTTGGTTTAATTTTTTTCTTTGACTCATGGAAGGATAAAATAGTGGAGCAGATTCTATCAGGAAACAACTGTGATATAAAAAATAAATGGTATCACTTGATTTCTCAAGTCACTTACAATTCCGAATTTTAGTGTCCAAGGAACTCTTCTTTCTGCTACTCTGGAGAGTTATTTATGCTACAGCTGAGCATACAAAAAGACTGCATAAAGCCACAGAATTATAGTGGCCAGATCTTCTTGCACAATAGACCCATGCTCCACACATTCCAATGAAGCCAACTATTAATGATATCCAAAATGACACATTTAAAGATCGAGTATAGATCATTAAGAAAGAGGGTAGTGGATTGGATTGTTACACTTATTGCCCATTTGAAATATCTGGATTTCAAAAGGAGGGAAATATTCCTCAGTACTGGTAACCATTCCATCTGGGAAACCAGCATTTCTATTGTAAAAAACAAAGAAAAATAAACAAAAAAACACCAAACAAGCACAACAGCAGTACAAGCACAAGTGATATCTTTGGATTCCCTGCCATAGTCCTAGTTTCAACATGGTCCCTCTCATGGAATGCGTTTAGAGTGCTTCAAGCCCCATGACTATCCCAGATGCCATTGTTTTCAGAATTCTCATCTCTGTCACTAGTCCCAAGAGATTATGATGGAGAATAAAGTGCTATTCCCAGAACTGGTACTGTCCATAATTCACTTCAGAGCTACCATTAATGAGCCAATACTCTGCTCTAACCAATTATATTTGTCATTTAATTGGTATTTCTCATATCCTATGCCTAGTAAATTCTTGCCTCCTATTATTTGCATTCATATGAGTCAGTCATTATTTTCTGAGGTAGAAACTCCTTACAATGCCTTGACAATGCCTGGTATTCTTGCCCCTAATGAACTCAGCACTATTCTAACCCAGTCTTTAGCTTCCTCTGTTCATTTCTTTCTTTGCCACCACTAGGATTGAACTCCATCATTAACAGACTATATTTCATCCTATATCAAATGCTCTTATACTCTTTCCATATTCTGGTTTGCAAGAAAAGCTGGTTTTGGTTTGTTTTTTTACCTTTTCATTAAAAGTACCAAATCTTTTGCCATTCAGAATAGTGTTCATTGCTTCTGTCAGGCCCTGATACAATGAACAAAGAGAAGGAATGGGCATATTCAAAAAAATTACTCTTATTTCTATGCCTCCCTTTTGCTGCATCAGTCAATAAATTCTTTGAAGTTCTATTCATCCAGATATTTGTTTCCGTCATCCACAGAATAACATATCACTTTCTTTTCTTTCTTAATCGGTTCTGTATTTGGCTCACAGTCTTTCTCTCAAACCCAACTGCAGTTCTCATGCTTTGGAACTTCTTAATTCACATGGAATGCCTTTTCATGAAACCTGTCAATTCATCAACTTTATCAACTTTCATAACTTATATCTACTCTCTCCCTTAGTTACTCAAAAGTGTAGACACATCTTGGACATTTTAAATGATCCCAAACAGTTACAAGTTCATGAAAACAAACTCTGAAATTCTCCTCTCTAACCCTAATCTCCTAATCTTTATTTTCTCCTTCTGCCTCACTGCTCCTAATATTTTTTTTCTCACTGAAACTTCCCATAACTACATCACACCATGATCTCCCAGGCTATTGTCCCTGTTCTAGTTCTTTTCCCTCAGTACCTTCAGTCTTGATACTGTAGTAAACTGGACACTATAGTAAATTGAATACAATATCCAGCAAGCTTAAGATCCTTGCCCCTTTGTTTAGTTGTCACACTCTATCTTGCCGTCCTTAATTTTCAGTCACCTCTGTCATCTGCTTTCCATCTCCTTTCTCCCATTTTGAGAGAATTGTGTGATGTAGTGAATGGGGAATTACCTTCAGAATTAGGAAAGCACTGTTTCAATACTTGCCTATAATACACAGTCACTTTTCCTGGACAAATCACTTAACCTCTTGGTTTTTCAAGATTATAAATTGCAGAACTGTTGTACTTCAGCAGACAAATCAACATCAAAGATTCATTAAATACCTACTATGAGCCAGGAGCTAGTTTCCTCATTAAATATATCCTCTCCTCATCACAGTGCCTAATCTTGATGCAGCAGAATAGTAAGAAGAAGAACCTCCACCACCATAACAATCTCTACAACCATCCTCCTGATAGTAGATTCCCTGCTAATCATGTTATCAAATAACAACCAAATCTTTGAAGGAAGACAACCCTTTTATCTCTCCTCTACTAACACTATTTCATTCTTCACCATAATTATCTCCAAACTTGTTTTTCTTCAAGCTCTTAACTGCTGTCCCTGCCAAAAAATAAAAAGAAAAATATAATTGAATATGGCTCTGAGGAGGTTAAATATACTACTGGAAAAGCTTTACATTTCCTCTCATCCCCTCCACTTTATCTCTAATCTCTACCTATCAGTTTTTAAATTAAATTAGCTGTCCCTTGGTTTCTTTTAATACTGTGACTTTAAAGTTTACTTTAGGCAGATGGAGCCAAGACAGTAAAGTAAAAGCAGGGAGTTACCTAAGAAATCTCTAAAACCCTTCAATTACCTGTAAAAATGACTCTCAACAAATTCTAGAGCTGCAGAACCCACAAAATGACCAAGTGAAACATATCTGCAGTCCAAGTCAGCCTGGAAGGTTGACGGGAAGGGTATACAACTAATTCCCCAGTATACCCAAATCACTATGGACTTGGGCATAGAGATATGCAAATCAAAACAACTCTGAGGTACCACATTACATATATTAGAATGACTAACATGACAAAACAGGGAAATGAGAGAAGTTGTAGAAGATGTAGGAAAGCTGGAACAGAAATCCATTGTTGGTGGAGCTGTGAGCTAATTGTACTGGAGAGCAATTTGGAAATATGCTCAAAGGACTATAAAAATGTTCATACCCTTTGACCAAGCACTAAAACTTCTAGGGCTGTATCCCAAAGAGATCACAAAAAAAGGGGAATGGACTCACATGTACAAAAAACATTTATAGAAGCTCTTTTTTCTGGTGGTCAAGAACTGGAAATTAAGGGGATATCCATCAATTGGGGAACAGCTGAAGAAGCTGTGCCATACAAATGTAATGAAATACTATTGTGCTATAAGAAATGATGAGCATTTGGACTTTGGGAAAATATGAAAAGACTTCTATAATGATGCTGAGTAAAGTGGGCAGAATGAGAAGAACATTCTATATAGTAAGAGCCACAATGTGTGAGGACTGGTTTTAGCCATTCTCAGCAATTAATTCAAGGACCTAAAACTTTTTCAAAGGTCTCATGATGCAAAATGTGATCCACTTTGAGAGAAAGAATTATGGAGTCAGAATGTAGAGTGAAACAGACCCTTTTCTCTATTGTTTTGTTTTGTTTTGTTTCTCCAGTTCATTATAATTCTATGCAAAATGACTAATGTGAAAATGGGTTTAATAGGAATGTATGTGTACAGAACCTATTAGATTACATGATGTCTTTGGGAGGGGGGAAGGAGGAAGAGAAAATTTAAAACTTATGGAAGTGAATGTTGAAAACTGAAAATAAAGAAAATGAAAAAAATACAACCAGAAAAAGACAAGAAAATCAATGCTCCTACATCAAAAGACTCTAAGATAAATATGAATTGATCAAAGGCCATGTAAGAGCTGAAAAAGGAGTTTGAAAATCAAGTAAGAGAGTAAAGGGAAAATTGTGAAGAGAAATTAGAGTGATGCAAGAAAATCATGAAAAAAATAGTCAATGGCTTGCTAAAGGAGACCCCCAAATACTGAAGAAAATAACACCCTTAAAATAGACTAAACCAAATTGGAAGAGGTCTAAAAAATAAGTAAAGAATGCTTTAAAAAGCATACATGGTCAATGAAAAAGGAGATCCGAAAGCTCAGTGAAGAAAACAACTCCTTACAAATTAGAATAGAGGGACATTGAGGTAGGGCAGTGAGTAGAGCACTGGCCCTGGAGGCAGGAGGACCTGAGTTCAAATCCAGCCTCAGGCACTTAACACTTAGTAGCTGTGTGACCTTGGGAAAATCACTTAACCACAATTGCATGGCCTTCCACCCTCCAAAAAGATCAATAGAAAATTAGAGTAGAGCAATTGGAAGCTAATAACTTTATCAGAAATCAAAAAATTACAAAACAGAACCTCAAAAAATGAAAATAATAGAAGACAATGTGAAATATTTCATTGGAAAACCCACTGACCTGTAAAATACATCCAGGAAAGATAATTTAAAAATAATTGGACTATCTGAAAGACATGATCCAAAAAAAGAAAAGATCCAGACATCACCCTTCAAGAAATTATCAAAGAAAACTGTCCTGATATTCTAGAACCAGAGGTCAAAATAGCAATTGTAAGAATCCACTGATTACCTTCTGAAGGGGATTCCAAAAGGAAAAGTCCTGGGAATATTGTAGCCAAATTCCAGAGTTCCCAGATAAAGAAGAAAATATTCCAAGCAGACAGAAAGTAACAATTTGAGTATAGAGGAAATACAATCAGGATAATACAAAAAACCTAGTAGCTTCTAGTTTAAGGAATTCAAATTGCTTGGAATATGATACTCTGGATGAAAGAGGAGCTAGGATTAAAATCAAGAATCACCTACCCAGGAAAACTGAGTATAAAATTTCAGAGGACAAAAAAAGATATTCAGTGAAATAGAGGACTTTCATGCATCCTTGATGAAAAGATCAGACTTGAAAAGAAAATTTGACTTTCCAAAAAGAATCAAGAGAAGTGTGACAAGGTAAATAGGAAAGAAAAATCATAAGGAGCTTATTAAAGTTGAAGTGTTTACATTCCTACATGGAAAGAGATTTGTAAATCATAAGATTTTTCTCTGTATTCGGGTAGTTATAGGAACAATAGATAGATGGATAGATAGATAGATAGTTAGATAGATAGATGGATAGATAGATAGATAGATAGATAGATAGATAGAGATGGATTAACAAATAGACAGATCATACAAGGTGAGTTGAATATGAAAGAATGATATCTAAAAAATAAAATAAGTAATGAGAGAGGAATTTATTGGAAGAATAAGAACTGGAAAGATAGAATGGGGTAAATTGTGTCTCATAAATAGGGCAAGAAAAAGGCTTCACAATAGAGGGGAAGAAAGGGAATTTGAGAGAGAATGAGTGAATCTTACTGTCATTGGATATGACTTGAGAAGGGAATAACATACACAATCAGCTGGGTATCTTACCCTACAGGAAAGAAATGGAGAAAGGTAAAAGGGAGGAGGGGGTGTGATAGAAGGGAGGGCCAGTAGAGGGAAGGTATAGTTAGAAGCAAGCACTTTAGAAAAGGGATAGGGTAAAAGGGTAAAAAACAATAATATAAGTGCAGGGAGATAGGATAGGATGGAGGGAAATACGGTTAGTCTTTCACAACACGACTATTATAGAAGTGTTTTGCAAAACTACACATATATAACCTTTATTGAATTTATTGCCTTCTCAGTGAGGGTGGGTAGGAAGGGAAGAATTTGGAACTCAAAGTTTTAAAAACAAGTGTATTTTTTTACATGCAACTGGGAAATAAGATATACAGGCAATAGGGTATTGAAATCTATCTTGCCTTCTAAGAAAGTAAGGGGGAAGATGGGAGGTGGTTATAGAAGGGAGGGCAGACTGGGGGAAGGGGCAATCAGAATGCAAAATAAATTTTTTTTAATGAAGAAATTATTCATTATTCCTGTGATATATTTTTGACCCATACATTTTTCAAAACTTTATTATATATTATAGTATTTAATTAAGCTTAATTTCTTCCCTTAATGTCCTCTGTTGATTTTGATTATATTGACTGTTATCAAAAAACAACTTATTCATTATTTCTGCATTTCTGCATTTGTTTGGGTTTTTAATATACTTTCACAGAGTGAACTATTTTTTTAGAAGATGAAACACAAAGCTGAGAAATATTATACACTCATTTTAGTTCCCATTATATAATATATGTAACTTTTCTAATATTCTATTCAGGTTCTTACGTTATTTCCTGTTTCTCATTTCGTAATGTTTTTCTAGGTATGAAATAAACACACTTAAAATCCCTAATACAGTATTGCTGTCCATTGTTCTTCATTGAAAGTTTTTTTTTCAGTATGTCAATGCTGTCATTGAATGCATATGTAAATGTACTGATTCTATATATGTATATACATACACATATATAAAAATACGTTTCTTTTTTAAGTCTATTTTAATCATAATGGAGTGCCAATGCTTATCTTATTTAAACATGTCTATTTTTGCTGTTGTCTTCTCTAAAATTATGATTTCCATCCCTGCTTTACTGAATCTGTCTGAGGCGTAATAGACTTTGCTCAACCTCTTAATTCTAACTTTGTGAAACTTTATGTTTTGAAGATATTGAATGTGGATCATGTATTTTTGAATTTTGCTTTGGAATCCATTTTGCTACCCTTTTCTGTTTTCTCACAGTGTATACATTCAAAGACATTCTTGATTATTATTTTTTCCTCCATCCTATACTCTTATAATTTCCCTTATTGTTGGGCTCACGTTCTTTATTCTTTCCTTTTGATTGTGCTTCCCTTGGGGCCTAGACCTCAGTGACAGACAATGAACTTTTTACTGAGTTTGGTGTCTGCCACAAATGACTTCTGGAAGGACAGAACTGGTGCCAGCCGGGTGCTAGGTCTTTTCCCTCAGGATTTGTTGAGTTCCATATACATGTCCTGTCTCAATATCCTCTGTTCCTCTAGAGTTGATTATTGTTGAAGCAGAGTGCTTCCCTCCTTCCACATGGGAATCTGCCTTTTGGTTTTATGAAGCACTGGAAGGGGAGAGAAGGAGGTAGGCTTGAGTCCTTTCTTAAGCTACAGGTCAACTTGTACAATGAGTGGTTGGGTGGGGAGTGCTAAATGAGTATGTTAGAGGCTAGGGATTAGCATTCTCTACTGTCAGTTAATCAAGTTGTTTTCTTGTTAAAGTTATTGATGTCATAGACTATAGAGACAGTTGAAATTACTTCTCTCTTGTAAATTATTCCCTTTAGGGTGATTTGAGAAGTCATGACAATCAAAAGCTATGTCTAGTCCTCCATATCTTGTTCAGGCCATGAACCAGAAGTATAATGCATTTATTTTATTTATATTTTGACCTTTGGCTATAACATTTCTGGGCTCTTGTTTTTTTTCTTAATTATATTATCTACATATTTTGTTTGGTCATGGTTTTCAAGAAGTCCTGCAATTTTTTTTAAGGGCTTTTAGGTTGCACAGTTAATAAAGTGACTGGCTTCCTGGATTCAGGAAGACTCATCTTGCTAAAACCAAATCTTCCCTCAAACAATTACTAGTGGTGTGACTCTGGGGCACTTCACCCTGTTTGTTTCAGTTTCCTCATCTATAAAAGAAGCTGGAGAAGAAAAGGTAAACTACTCTAATATCTAATATCTAATAAGAAATTCCCAGAAAGGGTCACAAAGAGTTGGACATAACAGAAAAATAGCTGAATAACAACAAAGTGGTTTTGAAATTTACTCATTATGATATATTTACAAGGAAAGTGATTTTTAATAGTACACATCTCATATGCTCTAATGTTTTCATTTTTAAAAATTCATTATAATGTTTTTTGTTATCACACAGAATAATGGAGTCCCACTTGCTATTTTCTCAAACTAGATTTATACAAAGTTTCTATTTGATGCTCTTATAATGTATTAAATATTTTTATATAAAATTGACTTCCATTCAATTCCTTATTTTCATGTATGTAACTTTGAAGAGTAGGTTCCAATGATCATTTAAAATTTTGTTCTCTGTTTTAATTGCATCTTACTCTTTTAATTTTGGTTAATTTGATTTTCCTTCCTCTTCTTTCTAATCTGGTTAAGTAAAACTTTATCAATTTTGTTAGTCTTTTTAAAGAATAAATTTTTGCTTCATCACCATTATAATAATTTACCAATTTATCCATTTTTCGTTTAAGTTTTAGAACTTTTCCTTTGTATTTATTTTGGTGTTCTTAATTAGTTGGCTTCATTTTTGTCACATGCTAAGTTTATTATTTATATAACTAATATTAGTTCTATTTTTTTCTTCTGATGATTTCTTTATTTTCATTCCAGAAATTTGGTTATGTTGCCTCATCATTATCATTTTTTCCCAAAATTATTAATTTTTTTTCTGGTTTGTACTTTGGCCCCTCAATTGTTCAGGATGCTGTTATTAAGTTTCTATTTAGGCGGCGGAACCAA
>CM053595.1:2164677-2179652 GCA_028646575.1 Pseudocheirus occidentalis | reverse complement strand
GCCAGAAGAAAAAAAAGGCTAAGAGAAAGGTCAGTGGATTTTACTAACTCAAGAGGAGAAGAGTGGGTCTGGCCAAACTGCTCCCAGGGCAAGGAAGCAGTGGGAGGCGGCTGTAGCAGCAGGAATGGAGCATTTCCCTAATTGGGAAATGGGCCTATAGCTGACCTTATTTGGGCTATGTCTTCTATACAAGGCTTCAATCCTAAGTTTGTCACACATTCTCTATGATTTCATCATCACTTAGTAATTCCCTTCTGGGAGATATTTATATTATTAATGTGGTGGTCAGAATCATAAGGTTAAACAATGCTGGAAGAATAAGGAAGGTCTCAAGAACTTGAGGTATCATGAATCAACCTGGACTGGGCATCTTGGTAGTGTTGAATTCCCTAAGTTCTGGCCTTTATGAACGCTTATCTCTCAAGGGGAAGGTCAAGTTGGGAAAAAGCTGTATACTGATCTTAGGATCAAAGTATGTCAAGTAGAGTGGGAACTTCCTAATTAATCTTTAAGTGAAAGGAGTAAGGAAAACAAATTGATTCTGGGATTAGACAGTCAGATCATGGTCCAATAAAACATTTAGTTCATTAAAACCTGATTATTGCAAAATCTACATATTCATTTCTCAATATTTTTAAGTCTGAAACAATATAATCAACACCACATTATTGGTATTTTCACGATTTTATATTAATGTGCTACTTCTGAAAACAATTCTCTTCTATCAGAAAATGAATAAACCAACAATCCTTTTCAAATGAATGTCAAAAAACATCCTGGACTGAACAGGATTGTGTTTACCATTATTTCACTATATAATTTTGGACAAGTCAAACATACCTTTCTGGGCACAGAGATGTCCTTATAAAAGGAGTTAATTCTGCTTGTTGTAAAGTCCCTTCCAGCTCCAACATTTCTAAATAGCAGTCTTTGCAAGTATATGCATGTATAATATGTAGAATTTTAACTCAATAAAGTTAAAATTAGTCTTGGCCATGCAGGAAAAGAAAATGTCAAAGGAATTATAATATTAAGTGTCCCCTACCCTGAACATAGAGTTTGCATTTGAGAACAGAGCATTAATAGGATAATGTTAATACAGTCAAAATTCCTTTGAGGACATAAATGGATTTAAAAAATCAAGAAAATAAAAATGGCCAAGCCCTTGAATAAAGAGGAGCAGATTAGAAAGTCAATTCTTCACCTGCTATATAATTAGTATCAGTTCCCAGTTATGTAGAAAAATGTCCCATTCTGATTTGAATAGTAAGAATTAAGCTACAGTGGAACCACCACCTCTTTCTTCCTTCAACCTTTTCTCTCTTTCTTCAACTTTTTTTCCACTTCTCCCTTCCTTTCTTCCTTTCTTCCTACATCCTTTCTCTCTTCGTTCCTTCCTTCCTTCCCCTTATTTTTCATTATCTATTACCTAAATTCCTCTGGCCACAATCATAAATTTTGATGGCTTGAAATCCCCTGGGCTACCATCTCACTATACAATATCCAAAAGTCTGTAATGCAGCCTCTCTATATAAATGGATTGTACTCACCTCCCACTAAGAAAATGAGCTCTTTAATCATTCAAATCCAAATAAAAATTCTGTGATACCCCTAAGGCACAGAAGTAGTACACTTTGGAAAGAGTGCTTAAAAATTTCATCAGCCAATTTGGTGATGTAAAGGAGGAGACTGCAGGGAGGAAGCAGGCAACGTCCAGAATGGGGATACAGTGAGGGGTTGCTTGGTTTATTTTCTATAAGAAACTAAGTTAGAAAGAAAGCTCCAAAAGTCAGGGGGTCCAATTTCAGTCACTGTCCTGTGGAGGAGAGGATGAAATTGTTTCCTTTAGGTGTAGAATCCGGATATTAAAGTAAAGTAACCGAGAAAGCTCCAGTCTAATTTTAGACATTTAAAAGGTCCCTTATGCTCTCCATCTGCACTAATTTATGGGACTTCAGACTCTAGCTTTCTGTCTCAGGTTTGCCATCAAAGTCTGTATTTTCCACCACTAACCTAAATGAAATGGTTCCCTTAATTCCAGTTAGAATATGCTGACCAAGACAATAAATTATGCATGCAGATGCCAGTTAGAGGAGGCATATCTTTCCAAATTCCCCAGCCACTCTCCCTCCAAGGTGGAAGAAGGTTCTGCAATAACCCCTTTTTACATAGCATCCTGTTAAGCAGTCATGCTATTGCTAAGGTTCAGTCTGGGGGAAAATTTCATTGTTCCCACATACTGCCTACAAAAGTAATAAGAGAAAATTAATCTTTTTCCACAACTTCCTCCCCTACCTCAATGAGTGTAAAGTACAATGGTTGGAAGCAAAGGGTAGTGGAGAGTGACTATGTTTTTTAGTCTTCCATCCTAAACTGAAATTGGGAGGGCCCAGTAGGCCCAGATTCTGCAGGGAATTGATCCTTCCACTATCTGCTCTAAACCAGCTATGTCCCAGATTCCATGGGGTCGCTGGAGGATGCAATGGAGCAAGCTCTTTGATTAGTCCTCCCAACATTCTGGGCAAATCCCCTTTCTACATATAGCCTACTAGATAAGCACTGACACCTTCCATCTTTATCCCACAGATTAGTAAACCCTAAGTCCCTTCTCTACCTCAAACTTTGGGTCCATTTCTGTCTTAACATCAACCTGAAGGAATAAGCAAAGATTTGCCAATTATAATCCTTCTGGTAACAGACCACCAAGCATTATCATCTTAGTAACTGCTCCTTGTAAGCCCCTGGGAATTGTCATCTGGTCTGCAGCTGAATCCTCCTGTAGGAGCTGTCTCTTTCATTTAGAATGTGAGCTCCTTAAGATCTGTAACTACTTAATTTTCTACTTCTGCCCCCAGAATTTAGCAAATAGAAAGACAAATCGTAGGTGCTTAATAAAATTAATGTTGACTTGATTTGATATTGTAAGCTTCTTCATGCTTAATAAATAATAAATGCTTCTTCACGCATTCTTTCAATGAGTGATTAGACTTGAACTCAGGAAGCCTGAGTCTGAATCTCTGACTCTGCTTCTTATTAATTCTGAAACATTAAACAAGAGTTTCAATTGCATATGGCTCAGTTTACTCATCAGTAAAATGAGATTGGACTAGTTGATCTTGTTGGGAGAAGGAGCCCAGGTGGGAGCCCAGATACAGATCATAGACTATCGATTAATATACCAGAGCATTAGTGTAAAGAATGGTCTCACACATATTAATCAATTAACACTCATTACTAAGAGAGAGGGAGGGAGGAGAGAAAAAGGAAATTAGGATTTATTAAACTTCCAATAAAAGTTAGGTATTCTACTAAATACTTTACAATACCTCATTTGATCCTCATGACAACCTTGGACAATAGGTGCTATTTTTATTACAAGTTGAATAAATTAGTGATTTTTTCCCCATTGAAATGGCAAACTTTGAATGGAAGTGAGAGAATTTATCTCTTTGTTGTTTAGTTCTCTTTCAATCACATCCCACTCTTCAAGACACCATTAGGAATTTTCTTGGCAAAGATACTGGAGAGTTTTTCCACTTCCTTCTCTTGATCATTTGATAGATTAAAAATTGAGACAAAGTTAGCTTCACACAGTTAGCGAGTCTGAGGCCAGATTTGAACTCAGGAAGATGAGTTTTCTTGACTCAAAGTTCAGCACTCTATTAACTGTCCCACCTAGCAGTTCCCAATATAATCTCAGCTCTTAAAAAATAAAAGGGGAGGGGAGTTAATTTGTTCCTTAAATTTTAGCCCAAATTCAGATTCATGATAAAAGGGAAATGGGGAACCGAATTATTTTATCTTCAGTGTGAAAAGATTTAACTAGTATATGAAAATTTAAGTTTTAATAAATGGAGAATGGATTAGCCTATGGTTCTCTTTTTTAATTCCCACAGGATGATTAAATGATATTTAGCACATAACAACACACATATTCACACACACACAGACACACACAAACTGACCTTACCTTTGTGAATGATCTAATATTTATTTAGTATTAATATTCAGCATCTGCCAGAGAGATCACCATTGATACACCCCCATAACTTTACATGGTAATCCCTTTTTTAAGAAGAACAACAAACATGTTAATGTATCAGACATGTTAAACAAATGTTAGTAGAACTTCCTAAGCTACATTAGGGTTGATAAAAAGATTTATTAGAAGTCAGGGATGTAGGGAAAAGCTGTCCTAACAAAGAGAGTTTTCCAAAAGAGAAATGAATTGCCTGAGGAGGTGGTAGGATTCCTCAACTGGAGTTCTTCAAGCAGAGGTTATCACTTGTCCACTAAGCTGTATAAAAAATTCCTTTTTAGGTAGTAGTTATACTAAATAACATTTGTGGTTCTGATCCTGCAAGTCTCAAATTCTGCAAAGAAGAAAAAATATCAACAAAACATGTAAATTAAGGGACAGTAATTAATGTTATAAATTAAAGTTTCCTTTAATGGTTCTAGTTTTTGAAGCATTCAAGGCAAGTATTATCATCCCCAGCTTGAAGATGAAGAAATTGGTTCAGAAATATCAAGTTTCCTTCTTGAGGTTTCCTAGCTAGTACACATTAAAGACGAGGAGAGAAGTAAGGTCTCTTGATCTCAAGTCCAGTAGTCTTCCCTGTGCATCTCTGTTCCTCAAAGAATTCATTGACAGTTCAGTTTGAAACCTGCTTATAGATTTAATTTTTTCCTATTGACAAATAAACAGCATATTAATTCATTTATATGTGATATTACATACATATTTATATATGCACAGAGACACATATATAATGCACATATGCAATGTATTTACAGTGTATATAGCGTAAAAATGATGAACATGTATATTCACATATATAAATAAAGATATACATTTTATATATGCAGGGATGTTGGGAAAACAAGTTAAACAACTTTAAAGTATTATGAGCCAAATTCGCTTAAAGATAAATTGTAATCAGAAAAAACTTTAGGCCCTATAAAGTTATACTGTAACTCAGTCAAACTGAAATAAATAAATGCACGTTGTTTCTGCTAAGGAAGAAACTTACCCCATCCAGTTCAACTGGACTTTGTATGGCCCATAATGTACCCGAGTCTGTACTCAGTGCCTTTCTTGTTTGGTAGCACTGCAGGGAGATTTGGCTCTGCAAAAATAATCTTTGAGAAGCTAGCATCCTCTACTTCAATACTTAATTGGAGTTTACTTTAACTTAGGTTAGTTGAAAATACAACAGACACAATATGCCTTTATTTACTGCCTTTGATTTTGCCCATGTCAAAAGAATGGACTTTATAAACTCAAGGGGTCAATGGACATTTGAACAAATGAATTCCCCAAATTTGTGACACCTCTGTTCTTTCCCCTACTCCTAAACCTTCTCACATTGCAGATGAGGTGTTGCTGAGGACTGCTGCTTTGGAAGTAGGTGGCTGACAGTTAAATTGAATGGTAGGCTAATAGGTCACTAATAGAAGCTTTGTTAGAGGTGGATGAGAATTCTTAAAATTTAGAGACTGACCCAAAAACACACATCATGCAGAGCATTACAACCAGAACTAAAATTAATAGTTCATATTAGTGAACAAAGCAACCAGGCACCAGAGATCTTGTGTTCCAGGTGATTAGCATCTATCCTCTGGACTGTTGAAATATCCTTCTATTTGTTCTCCCTTTATTCAGTTTCTGCATCTTGTATACCAAGCATTCCAGCGCTTTTATTAGAGTTAGAACTTGAACCATATTGGTCATTTAACTTGAAACTTGACTCTTATCTGCTAGTCATGTTGCCTCTCTTTATATACATACATTTATTATTATTACTATTAGACAATTGTCTTAACTCCTAACCTAGTGCATTGCCTCAGGAAGACATGAGTTTAAATCCTGCTCAATAATTAATGCTTAATAATGATGTGCTTCTGGGTAAGTCACATAATCTCTGCTTTCCTCATTTCCCTGATCTTTAAAATGGTGACAAGATCAGCATTTACCTCTCAGGATTTTTTTGAGAATAAACTGAAATAAAATATCCAAAGGACTTTGAAAACCTTAAAGTGCTGATATAAATGTTAGCTATTATTAATAATGAATTTATTAGCATTGCCCCCACATGGCCTCTGAAAATAGTAGAGATGATATTACTGATAAAATATAAATAGCAGGTTTTAGTCTTTATTGGATGAAACTAAAGTTATTTTGTTGTTTTCATAGATACATATGTAAATATACATATTTGTACATATATATTGTATATATAATATGTATACCTAAAATCACACAAGTTTGTGTACCAATAGGATTGTGTGTGCTTTTTAATAAGCAATTGCGCTTTTGAAGGTAAACCTTTCTAATCGAATGAACAATATGGACCAGAAGGCTTATAAAACTTCTGTTGAATGGAGTTATTTTTATAACCTTAAAAATAATGAAAATGTAATGAGCCATTCAGCTCAACTCTCTTCCTGTGGCCCTTGGGGACATAACAAAGGGTCTTTCCAAGCCACCCTTCCATATGCTTCTCCTTTGTCAAAGTTTTCCCTTATTCATAAAAGAGGATAGACTCCCATGTTGGAAGAGACCTTCAAGGCCAACTGTTTTATTTTATTTCTCAGGAAACCAAAAGGCAGAGAGGAGTAAATAATTCTACAATAGGTATAATATGGCACACTGAATCAGTTGTGCAGGTAGAATTTGGAATATGGTCTCCTAAATCATAGGCCATATTTATATTGCATCATGGTTGACTGCCAATGAGATTTCAAAGGAGACTGTGTGTAATACTGTACTGGAGAATGAATTCTTGAAGTTATGAAGGTTTTAGCTATGGTCCTTTACATGTGTGTGAAGAAGGCACATAGCTAGAGGTTGTGGGGGATTGCAGTGGTAATGTAAATGTGAAGATATTTCCCAGTCATTATTAGGGAGAGAGAGGAAATGGGCAGTGAATTGTTAGTGTTTTTTGTTTTGTTTTGTTTTGTTTTTTTGTGGGAAGGCCCTAACAGGGGGAAGGCTTGGGGATTATAGTGCCCTCTACAGTGTTATGGTGTATAGATATCTTAGTTGCTATGACAGGTTGGCTTTCTGGTGTTGGGATTAAGTTTTCTGGTATTTGAATAAATGTTTTGGCTCTGCCTTTCATGTAGAGAGTCTGATGTATTTTGCGATTCAGAATTTCACCAGCATATTCATAGTCACCTGTAAGTGCTGTGAATATCACATTGACACTCAAGGTATCTTGGGAACACTCTTACTAATACCTCTTACTTTCACTTGGCAAGTGACATGAATGAAACATTTACTAAATGCTTACTACTTACAAAGCACTAATAGAAGAACACAATAGAATAACATTATTAGAATAATGAGCTAATAATAATAAAGAGTATACTAGAATAATACAAATAGAAAAAAAAGCAGTCCCTCCTCTCAGGGAATCTGCCTTCTAATGGAGGAGAAAACACATGGAAAGTTTCAACTACAAATCAAATGGAAATATTCCATGGTCCTTAAGGTCCAATAAGTGGCAAAGTGCATGGGGATTCTTCTTTAATGTCATTTTTCCTTGTAAAATATCAGTTTCTGATGTAGAACTATCTGACAGTGTCAATGACTAGAGCGTTTTTTTCTGTGACTTTTATAGGTGTGATGGCACTTGAAGAAATAATTACCAGGCTGAATTTCCATAGATGCTACTTTCTAGAACAGTGGTTCTCAACCTTCCTAATGCCATGACCTTTAATACTCATATGTGGGTGTGTCTGCATGTGGGCGGACCCTCCTGGAAACAAACAGAGGTGCCCTGTCTCGATTCCTAAGACCATCAGAAATATGTGTTTTCTGATGGTCTTAGGCAACCCCTGTGAAAGGATCATTTCATCCCCAAAGGAGTTGTGACCCACAGGTTGAGAACTGCTGCTCTAGAAGGATAACTATGATTGTTGGACTGGAGACAGTGCTATTTCAAAAGCTCTTGTGTTCAAAGTCCTAGACTGATTCCATCAAAGTCTGAGTGTAGATACAGGTTAGGATGGTGTTAGTGGCAGTTTGACTTCTCTGGCACAAGCTACAGCATGTCTCGATGTTAGAGAGCCTTGCTGCTTCAGTTACCCTGGTTTACCTGCCCTGTGGATAGGAGTTCATGGGCTCACAAATCTAAAAGAGATCTTCAATGTCATTTATTCAGATTCTTCATTTTATATCTCAGACCCCAGAGTCAAGAGACATAAGGGTGTAATTTCACACAGTGAGTCAGTTGGTAATTGAGCTGGATGACTAACCCCTTTCCAAAGGAGTTGCTTCTGCAGATGATTCTGGTAAGTAGGGCTTTGGAATAAATTTGGAGTGAATGATTTTCATTTCAGTTCCATCACCACTAATATAAGACCTTGGAAAGGTCATAAATCTCTCTGAGCCTCAACTTTCTGATGTTAAAAAATGCAGATAATCATTTTATTGATTACCTCACAAGATGGTCATGGGTATTAAATAAGAAAATATGTGAAACAAATTGCAAAGGCAACCTACTTTAGTATCCTGTAGTGCAAAAAATATTTCTAGAGTTAGAGAACCAGTGCTTCAGTAACCACTCTGCTGCTTTTTCTTCTTTGCCAGTAATATTGAAAAAGTCTCTTAAACTCTCCAGTCCTCTAGGTTCCCCCTTTGTGAAATGAGGAGATCAAGACTAACAATATCTCTAAAGTTGCTTTCAGCTTTATAGCTATGATTAATTAGTTCAAATGTAATTTTTTCTCCCAATTATCCAGTCTAAGTTGGAAATTCCTGTCCTTCAATGCTTTCTTCTCATTTGACCTTAAATTCTATTTGGTATTATAGACTATGCGCACATACTACAGTCTATTTGAATATCTCCCTATTATGAAGGCAGTAGCCACATCTTGTGTAATTCTGTGCCCTAGCACATTGGCACCTACTCTACTCTCCATATAATACACCCTTTGTCAGTATTTGTTAAATGAATTTAACTTCATCAAAATTCATGTATCCTTTTTTTATGGCATGTGGAATACTTGGAAAACCAGTGGAGACTCATTTGACATCCCATTTCTGACATGAAACAGCTGTGTGATCTGAGTCAAGTTCATACATCTTTCTAATCCTCATTGTTATAATCAGTAGAGGGGATGTAATAAGACATGCAAAACCTATGTGACAGACTTGTTTTGACAAAAGTGTTTTGGCAATTTGGAATTATGATAAAAAAGTGACTAAGATGCCAATATCCTCTTACATACTCATCCCCTTACTAGGCATATACCTCCAAGATGTTAAAGATAGGATAAAAGGTCCTATATACAACAATATGTTTTGGAAGTACTTTTTGTAGTAGCAAAGTGCTGAAAAAAGTAGATGCCTGTGTTTAGAGATAGGCTAAAGAAATTGATTGTAGTGGATATTATTGTTCTATAAGAAATGACAAAGAGGAAGAATACAGGGAAACATGGGAAGACTTACATGAACAGATACAAAGTAAAGTAAGGAAAATTTGGAAAGTAGTATGCACAATAATTACAACATTGTAAATAAAAACAAAAAAAATTAAAATGAACACTGAGTAATTATAAAGGCAAGGATGAAGACTGGCCCCCCAAAAGAGATATGGGAATGAAATTTTCTCCTTTCTTTATAGAGTTCAGGGACTCTGGATGTAGAAGATGAAAACATGTTTTTGAATGAATTTGATATGAAAATAGAATATATTAATAATTTGTATGGAAAAAATTCTTTGTAAGCTTTAACATGCTATTGAAATTGGAGTTACTATCATTAAAATTATCATTATCATCATTATGGTTATGTATGTGCTTGTTTCATTTTTTTCTCTTAAATTAAGAATTGTTTGTAAACATGGAATGTTTTTTATAAGACCACAGGGTGATTTCATGACAGATACTCTATAAACATGTGTTGTTTCATTTCTCTGAAAAAGATCTCATTTCTTAAATGCATAGGGAAATAAGCTAAATTTATAAAAATAATAGCCATTGCACAGTTGGAAAATGGTCAAAGATATGAAGAAGCAGTTTTCAGAAGAAATAATAAAAGTTATGAATATCTACTCTAAGTAACTGTTCATTTTGTTGTTGTTCTCAGTCATACCCAACTCTTCATGACCCCATTTGGGGTTTTCTTGAAAAAGAACACTGGAGTTTGCTATTCTCTCATTTTGCATATATGGAAACTAAGGAAATTAAAATACTGATATTTCACATTCTGAATCACTGATAGTGAAGATGCAGGGTGGACAGTCATGGAAGGTATGACCCAGGGTAGGGGGGAACCAGGGCTTCCAACTTCTCTACTTCAAATGTCTATTTACTACACCAGACTAGAGTCAAACTCAACAGGGTGGACTTCTTTCCCCACTGCTTCTACCAAGACCATTCCCTTGCCTGTGGTTTCACTAGGTATATAGGAACAATGGGAATCTCATTAATTCATTCATGCATCATTAATTAGATGATGAGGAATCTGACAACCTTAAGAGAGTCATAGCTACTCCCACGGTTTACCAGGGTTTCATTTAATTTCTTCCGTTTGACAAAAGAACACTAGTCAGAAATCATATTGGTTAAAACCCACCATTAGGCTTCCTAATTTTTTGGAGAAATGCAAATTAAAACAACTCTGAGATTCCACATCATACCTATCAAATTGGCTAATACTATAGAACAGGAAAATAACAAATGCCAGAGGGGTTGGGGGAAAATTGAGACAATAATACACTTGGTAGAATTGTGAACTAGTCTGATGATTCTGGAGAACAATTTGGAACCACACACAAAGGACTATAGAACGGTTCATACCGTTTGACCCAGCAACTCCAGTACTAAGTCTGTATTCCAAGGAGATCATAGAAAAAAGAAAGAAAAGGACCTATTTTTACCAAAAAAAAAGTTTTCTGTGGTGGAAAAGAATTGGAAATTAAAAATGATATGCCCATCAAATGAGGAATGACTAAATGAGTTCGGGTATGTAATGGTGATGGAATACTATTGGGCTATATAAAATGGAGAAAAAAAAACACGGTATGATTTCAGAAAAACCTGAGAAAGATTATACGATCTCATACAAAGCAGAGTGAGCAAAACCAGGGGGACATCATGAAGAGTGATGGTGATAGTTGAATGATTATCCACCGTGAAAGCTTTAGCTAGCTTGATCAAGACAATGATCTAAGACATTCCAAAGGACCTATAAGGAGCAATGCTATCCACCTCCAGAGAGAGAAATTATGGACTCTGAATGCAGGTGGAAATGGAGTTTTGAAAAAAAAAATTTCCTTTTATTTTGTTTTTTTTGTCTGTTTTCTTTTGCAATATGATTAATATAGAAATATGTTCTACATGACTTCACCTAATATAATGTCAAATTAATATATTAATTTCAATTGATAATCAGTATCAAATTGCTTGCATTCTCTAGGAGGAGAGAGGAAAAGAGGAAGAAGGGAGAGGATTTGGACCTCAAGTTTTTTAAAAAGTTGTTTTTAAAAAATTACATGTAATTGGGAAATATTTAATGAAATATATATATATAGAGAGAGAGATTTGTTTACATGTATGTATGTATTTACATATGCACACATATACATACACGCATGCTTATATGTGCTGTATTATTTAGTTAGCAAAGTTATCCTTCCCCTCTTACTCCACCCCAGTTTGCCCACCAAAACAAGATCATACTTTCATAATGACAAGAAGTCAATATTTTTGGCTACTGAAAATAAAAAGACTAAATTATATGAATTATAATGAATGTAATCAAACTGCAGTCTTTTCATTGTCAAAATGGAATGTGATACTGATGTGATCTGTATTTCAGAAAAGTAGAGAAAATGGCTGAAAAGACTGATGGAATCTCAGGCATAACCTCTCAATCCAAAGGAGCTTCTGTGTTCATTTTTATCTCATCTCCTTCTGATTTGACATATTCCTAGTCACTTTTGATATGCTTATTCTAGATCAGTGCCTTTGTAAAAGTCTCCTGCTCATTTTATTTACCTCACTGTGAAATCATACAGACTCTATCCACTTTGGGTCATGTGTGATTGCCTGTAATGTGGATAAATCAGTTTTCTAGATTGATGGCTACATTTGCAACTTCTTTTCCCAGAACCAGATCCGGGCTATGACCCAAGGGTCTTAGTGAGGTAAAAGCACAAAACCCTTTCCATCCTTTTCATATGAACAAGTGTTCCATCATTGGTTTGTAGGCTATTAATAAACCCTTGAGTTGTATTACAGATGGATATGCCTGTATTCCTATTCCTTGAGATTCAAAACCAGACAATTGCAAATTCTAATGAAGAAAAAGAAGAAAAAATAACCAAAGCCCAAAAGAACCAAGTTTAAATCCCAGAAATATTACTGAAAACTGTGTGAAGATGAGCTATTACAAAGGCAGACTTCTAAGCAAAACAAGTTTGTGTTCTCTGTTGCTGCTAAAGATAGAACTGGGAACACTAGATAAGTTCCATCTAAGAGTTAAAGTTCATCTCAACATTGAAAAGGATTGTTAGTGGAAGTATTGTTTGGCAGAAAAAAAATGTTGGATTTGGAATAGAAGGCTTCAGTTCAACCCAGATTGCCACTTCTGACATCTGTGATCTTACACGGGACATTGCTCCTCTGGCATCAGCTTCCTGTTTTGTAAAATGAAACATTTATATTAAAAGATTTCCGGGATCTTTTCAAACCCCAAGTCTGTGAAAGGATAAGAATTAGGAATATTGAAAAGCAGACTGGGATACATCAAAGTAAGCATGCTACTTTATCATTATTTTATATAATTTATTATTAAATATTATATTATATTGTGTTATATAAATTCACTATTCTACTCCACAGAAAGGTTGTTTCAAAACTTCTCATCTATCTTCAGGCCATCCAGACCCATCTCCTCACCCTCTCAAATTAAAGCCCTGACTCATATTTTACTGAAAAATAAAATTGAAACAATTGGCCAAGAATGCTCTCTTTTCATCTCTTTTTTTTTAATTTCTCAGACAACACAGTACACTATAGTCTCCTATATTTTCATGGATGAAGAAAAAAGTGGCCTTTTTGCTAAGGCTAGCTTTTATACACAAAACCATGGTCATATCTCCTGTTTTTTTCAAGCAGCTTATCTGTACTCTCATCCACATATTCACTCTTTTTTTTGTATTCAATTAGTATTTAATTTTCCCCAGTTACATGTAAACACTTTTTAATATTTGTTTTTAAAACTTTGAGTTCCATCTTCTCTCTCTTCTTTCTTCCCTGTGCCCTACCCTCATTGAGAAGGCAAACAATTCCAAATAGATTGTATTTGTGTAGTCATGCAAAGCATATCCATAACAGTCTTGTTGCGAAAGAAAACATAGACAGAAAACTAATTCAAGAAAAACAAATTAGAAAAACAACCACAACAACACAAAAGTATTTAGACAACACCAGTTCTTTCTCTGGGGATAGATAGCCTTTTTCATTCTAAGTCCTTCAGAGTTGTCACGGATTATTGCATTGCTGAGAATAACAAAGTCATTCACAGTTGTTCATCCCACAATATCATTGGCACTTTGTTCACAGTACATTTGACTTTGCATCAACCTATCTAAGTCTTTCTAGGTTTTTCTAAGAGCATTCTTCCCATCATTTATTACAGTACAATAGTACTCCATGACAATTAAATACAGCATCTTAATTCAGCCATTCCCCAATTGGTGTTCATTCCTTCAGTTTCTAATTACTTATTGCCAGAAAAAAGCCGATATAAAAATTTTGGAACATATAGGTCCTTTTCCTTGTGGTTGGTTTTTTTTTTTATCTCTTTTAGGATATAGATCTAGTAGTTGTATTGCTATGTAAAAGGGTACGCATGGTTTCATAGCCCTTTAGGCATAGTTCCAAATTACCACGAATAATAGTTGAATCAGTTCACAACTCTACCAATAGTGCATTAATGTCTCATTTTCCCCACATCCTCTTCAACATTTGTCATTCTCCTTTTCTGTCCTATTTTCTAATCTAATAGGTAGTACCTCAGAATTGTTTTAACTTATATTTCTCCAATCAACAGTGAGTTGAATATTTTTTCATATGATTTTAGATAGCTTTAATTATTTCCTCTGAACACTGATTATGTCTTTTGATCATTTATCAGTTGTGGAATTGCCTTTTTTAAAATAAATTTTACACAGTTCTCTATATTTTAGAGAAATGAAGCCTTTATCAGAGAAATTGCAGCATTTTTTTTATCATGGTTACTATTGCTAACTATTTCCCTCCATCCTATTCCCCCTACACTTATTTATTCTGTTCTCTCTCTTTTTTCACCCTGTCCTTGTTTAAAACTGTTTTGCTTTTTATTACCCCTTCCCCCAATCTGCCGTCCCTTCTATCACACCTCCCCTCCCTTCTCTTTTCCCCTTTCTCCTCCTACTTTACTGCAGGGTAAGATAGCTTTCTGTATCCAATTGCCTGGATATTCTATTCCCTCTTTGAACAAGTTCTGATGAAGTGAGAGAATAGAATAAATGGGGTAGTGGGAAGAGTATGCCATGTGCCCAAATCATTCTCATTCCTCAACTCCCTCTCTTAGTTTTCCTGGCTTTTACAAAATTCTTCACAAATTCTGTCTTCTTAATTAAGTACAGAAGTATGTAATTGGGTGACTAATAATAATACCAGTAATAATTAACATTTATCTATCACTGGAAAGTTTTCAAAACACTTTACATATATTATCTCATTTTATTGCCCCCAAAACTGGGAGAGAAAAATTTTACTAATATTCCTATTTTGTAGATGAGGAAACAAAGGCAGACAGAAATTGACTTGCGGGGGCGGAGCCAAGATGGCGGCTTAGAAGCAGGAAAGGGCCACAGCTCCCACACAAACACCCTAAAAAGCTCATAAAATGGGACGCTAAACAGATTTTTCAAGCTCCAAAACTCTCCACAAGACTGAAAGCACATCTGTTGCTA
>CM053595.1:2133539-2164177 GCA_028646575.1 Pseudocheirus occidentalis | reverse complement strand
GCTCCCTACCCTGCTGGAAAGCTAGAGAGGTGTTGGAGGAGGGCATAAAAGGGAACAGATTGTGGGAGGGGTCTTACAGTGTGATCAATGTTCTGGGCTGGGGGGTAGGGACAAAAAGGGGAGAAAATTTGTAACTCAAAACCTTGTGGAAATGAATGATGTAACCAAGAAAATAAATTAAAATTTAAAAAAAAAATTACAAAATAAAAAAAACTCTAACTCTAAAAACCAAGCAATCTCAACTAATTTTTCTTTTTTTAATTTTTTTGCTTTTTGGAGGGCAATTGGGGTTAAATGACTTGTCCAAAGTCATACAGTTGGTAAGTGAGTCAAGTGTCTGAGGCCAGATTTGAACTCAGGCTCTTCTGACTCCAGGGCCGGTGCTCTATTCACTACTCCAACTAGAAGCCCCAATTCCAATTAATTTTTAACCAGAACTATGATTGTATTGATACTAAGGAAGTCCCAGTGAGTAAAACCCTTCTTCTATTGCTCATCAAAAACTACAGTACTGGGTTGGCTAGGTGGTGCAGTGTGTAGAGCACTGTCCCTGGAGTAAAGAGGACCTGTCTTCAAACCCAGCCTAAGACACAACACAAAAAACTACTTGTGTGACCTTGTCAAGTCACTTAACCCCAATTGTCCTACCATCCCCCCACCAAAACCCAAAACCAAAACAGAACAAAACAAAACAAAAAAGTACAGTACAATTTACAGTCAGAGAGAGTCACAGAAGACATTCATTAATTAGCCCTCTATCTTGGTCAATGTCATACTGAAAGTAGGTATAGATGAGAAGGTAGAGCTTAAATTGATATCTCCCTCACTGGAACCGACGTTTTGCAGCTGTCTAGTATACAGACTGCTGTCACATCCTCTCTGCTTATGGTAAGTCTAAGAAGACACATATTGGTATATAACTGTCCTCCAATTGTCTTATGAGACGT
The DNA here is from genome assembly GCA_028646575.1 of Pseudocheirus occidentalis. Taxonomy (NCBI): domain Eukaryota; kingdom Metazoa; phylum Chordata; class Mammalia; order Diprotodontia; family Pseudocheiridae; genus Pseudocheirus; species Pseudocheirus occidentalis. The sequence continues at coordinate 2,163,230 of CM053595.1, read as the reverse complement.
GTGGCTATTATAATCCTTACTTTATAGATAAACAAGTAGGATCTCTAGAACTGTGATCTGGCAGATGGAATCAGGAACATCTGGGCCCCAGTCTCAGCTCTTCTAATACATGCAGAAGGCACTTAATGTCTGACAGGACAGCTGCTGGTCTCTGTTGCTGTTGAAAGTTTCCATAAACCGATGAAAACACAGGTCCAGACCCTAAGTCCCACAGCTAGTAAATATGGGAGCCAAGATTTACAGTAAAGTACTATGGTATTAGAAGAGGACTTTTTCTATAGCAGTATTTTGCCTTTCTTTTTTTTAATTGGAAACTGGACAATCCAAACAGAAGGTCTCACAAAGTTTTTGATCTAGAAGGATATTAGATGTAATTTTGCTCAAATGTCTCAAATCTTGGGTGATAAAAATGAGGTGCAGAAGGATGAACTAAATTATACAGTTAGCTCCTAACAGAGTTAAGGCTAGAATTCATGTCCCCTGGCACCTTTCTCTTGGTCCAGTGATGTGTTGCCTCTTTATTTCTGACCAATCATCTATGTCAACACAAATGTAATGTGGACCTCTACAATCAATCAAACAGTCATCCCCTCTCAGGAAATCTGGTTTCTAAAATCCCTCAACCAGAGGGGTATTTGTTGTTGTTGTTGTTGTTGTTGTTTTATTTTAAATAAAAAGACTAACCAGATATACAGAGATTGCATAACTTTCTCCTCTCAGTCCTCCTTCATGTTCTGTAGTTATTTGTCCTTTCTTCTCAAAGAGGGCCATGACTTCAGGGAGGTGTTGCCTGATCGACTGGTTTAGAAAAGGTCCCAGGCCAGGCCCCACTTGGTCATCTTTTGGGCCTGATTGGCTCAAAGTGAATGTAATAGCAATTCTTTCCATTTTGGCTGGAAACCCTAAAGGTCTTCCCCTTCCAGACTGTTTGCTTTTTGACTAGGTAAAAGAGGCCATTCTTTGTCTTATTTCCTCCTCATCTCATATTCTAAATGTCTCTAGAAGGTACAATAAATTTTGATGGGGAATTTTCCCCAGGAGTTGGATCATGGGGGCAATACAGAAGAAGCTCTGCAGTTAATGTTTAAATTATTAAACCAAGTCTCTGTTGGTAGAAAACTGTGATTCTTGAAAGGTAGGTTGCCTTCAAACTATGAATCAAGATGTTTGTGGAGTTTCCATCCACCATGAAGACTCAGAGTAGCATTTTTATGGTCATAATACTAACACTAAAATGGATAGAGAAAGTCTTCAAAGTCTACCTTCCAAACAAAACAGAACTGCTCATATCCACTCCACCCCCAACCGCTGAGAGAACTTGTCACCTGGGGAGCTGATTGGATTGAGACAGGCTATTGAAGAGATGAATGAGAGAGACAGTTCCACCTGGAGAAACTGGAATAGACATCTCATACTAGATAGAGTAAATGAAAAATCACTGAGAGTCATTACTAGAAACCAAGGGAAGTGCCAGGCTGACTGGTGTAATAGTAACCTAGCTAAGACAAAACATAATAGGGAGGGAGACTCAAATATTGGAAAGTAATACTTTCTGATGTATGCTGTAACTAAATGAGGCCAAACTAGTAATTAAAGGGAGGGTTATTCATTGATGCACATTTGCTATTGTCTATATTATATTACACAGATAATATAATATTATACATACACACAGAAACACACACACATGAATGTGTATAATATGCCTTTATAAAATAGCAAATATTACATACACACTCTATGTCTATGTCTATGTCTATGTCTATGTCTATGTCTATGTCTATGTCTATGTCTATGTACACGCACATGTACATGTATATGTATATGTACATATATATGTATATGTATATATGTATGTATATGTGTATGCATATGTGTATGTATATGTGTATTGCATGTATATGTATGTATGTATGTATGTATTTATGTTCATGTTTTCCTTCAAGTATTGTGAATCTGCATTTGTAAAGTGGGGTGCAGATGAGTACAGTCAACAAAAATGTCTAATATTAAGTTTTCCAGATTATCTGAATGGCAGTGATCAAATTAGAAAATCTAAAGTCTTCAAATTACTCCAGACATCTTGCAGGAGAAGGGAGGTACTAAAACAAGAGTTTTAGTTTTGAGAGTTCAGAAAAAAATAGCAAGTAAAGGCAATGTGTGCTTGAGGTAGCCAAGTTGAGACAGCACCCAGTAAGTATTAAAGTTTGATTGAGCCTTTGGCTCACACTACTATTGTACATATTTTTGGGGGGAGCATTAGAACGATGACTTTTTATTTAATAGTTGGTCAACAAACATTTAAATTCTATGCTAAATATTGGAAATACAAAGGAAGGCCAAAACATAATCCATGCCCTCAAATAATTCCTATTTTAAAGAGAGAAAGAACATACAAAAATTATGCACATATATTCATATATATTATATGTAGCATTTATACTATATATATAGTTACTACATATATACTATATATATAGTAACTATATACTGTAGCTACTATATATAGTATATATATTCTATATAGCATTCATATGTGTATATATATGTGTGTGTATGTGTGTCTGTGTGTGTGTATATATATATATATATATATGTGGTAGCTATACACTATAGCTACTATAAATAAGAGGAAACCTCAGAAGAAAGGCACTCACAGCCAGGTGGACTGTGAAAGGCCTCCACAAGTATATAGGAAGGCCAAGGAAGGTAGAAAGTAGAGAGAGGCAAGGAAGAAGAGCTTTCAAAGAACAGAGGAAAAAATGTTCTAACGCATGGTCAGGGATGCAATGTTGTCTGTGAGGAAAAACAAGGAAGGTGGTTCAAGGTAAAGAAATAGTGATGGATGAAAGGGGACAGGGAGGGTGTAACAGTAATGGAATTTGGAGATGCCCCAGAATTGGCTTGGCTTTTGGCATGAGTGTTAAAACCCAGAGCTTGTGAATCCCAGTTGTGGGGTGGACTTGTTGACTTAAGAAAGGGGGCTGAACTGGGAGGAGGTGTGATTGAAAGAAAGGCTCAAGCCCAGAGAAGGCAAGAAGAAAGGATTTTGGGGAGAGCAGTATCCAGTATCATGGAGCCTGAGTTGCTGAGAGCCCATTGGAGCTGCCCAGGACTTTTGAGAACTGCCACCCAGAGCTGCTGGGAGCTGAGGAGGCACGGCTGTGATGCCAGTATTTTGTCTGTCTGTTTTGATATTGTTTTTTCCAGATTCACCTGATGGTGGACAGTGCTGCTGTTGTAGAGGTCCTGGAAGCTGGTTGTTGTTTCAGAAGCCCAGAAGAAGGATTTTCTTGTTGTATGTTCACAGAAATCCTGGAAGAGGGAATTGCTGATGTTTTCAGGGGTTCTGGGAGTGTTCTACAGGCAGAGAGTGACTTGATGAGGACACTGGACACTGGATATGGCTTTGTTGATCCTTGTCTCCCCAGGAACTGAGATTGCTGAGGGCTTGCCTGGAGTAGAGATGAAAGAAGAGCCTTTCCTTGGGTTTTCAATGCTGAGATGTTATCTTAACACTGTTATGCCTTAAGGGTGGATGGCCTTTTGTGCTCTCCTGCTCCCTTTTGAGAAAGTGCTTGGTGTTAATGGATAGTATTGTAATTACTTAGAGTCCAGGGGAAAGAAACCTTTGGCCTTTCTGTGCTCTGTGATTGACCAAATGAATGTACTTTGTTTATGATTGGAAAGCAATCTCCATTTTAGAAGAGACTTTGACTGACTAAATGAATATACTGTCTAGGGGTGGAGTAGTACCGGGATTGAATCGAGAACTTACTTGCTAAATGGATGTTAAACTTTATTTTGATTTTCTCTGTTCTATGAATGTTTGCTGAATAAATGGGGTTTGTTATGCTGATAATCCCAACCTTGGAAGTTGCTTTAGCTTATAGCATTACAGGGGGAAAGAGCTATTAAGTTTAGAGATGCCGGTGCAGGATGTCGAGAATACTCCCAGCAAAGACTCTGTAAACTCTAGCGTACTTTGAATTGAGGGCAGGACAATGGGGGGAGCAGAACATGCAGCACAGACTATTTTATTCCAGAAGGAGGAAAATGTAGCTATTCTCCTCCTTGACCTACTAGATACCGTTCTATGAGCCTTCCCAGGCCCTTTGCATGTTTTCATGCAAGCAGTGGGTGAAGGTGGAGATAGCAGTTGAAGATGTCTGAGTGACATAAAAGGAGTAGTATGGGGAAAGAGGAAGATCTCTTCAAGGGGCCTCATTTTTTTTCTGATTCTGATTTAAGAGCGCTGGAAGATGCCATGCCTTGGAAAAGGAAAGAAAGTAACAGTCACTGTTGGGTGTTGGGATAATGAAAGCATTAGGGAGATACACAATTACCTTGCTCCAGCTAGGGCCCAGTTGAGAATGAATGAATAAAAATGTAATGGACTCAGTCATCATATCAGTGCGATTTCTTCTTGCTATAGTCAGTTATTGGAGGTTGGCAAGGTTTGTATTTTGTGATGGGGAAAAGTGATAAGGGATTCACAGGTAGAAAACAACATAGATTTAAACTGATTCACCAAAGACCCAGTATAAGGGAAGAAGCAGAGTATAGTCGGGACAGAGGTGATAACTTGGTGGGGGGGAACTAAGATGTGGAGAGTTTGGGATTGAAGTGAAGAATGAAAATGAAGAATAGGCATAGGGACCATAGATAAAAAATAAAAAGAAAGATAAAATAGCAGAAGACTATCAACAAATAAAGGAGTTTCAGTCATACACATGGAAGTAGGTGATTGCAAAATGAAGTCGGTTATTATCTTTGCTGGCAGATTGTGAGGTGAACTAGAAGAACGGACATTAGGAATTGAGTGTTAAAGGGCTAGCGCAGAGGTATAAGATACCTATGAACTATAGCAAGAGGACCATTAAAAATACTTTACAGACTTGTGTGGATGGCTTTAGGTGGCAGTAGTATTGTTGGTACTGTACAATGTTTTTAAAGGTGTTCTAGAAGGAGAAAAACATTCTGCATGAACTACTAGGGATTGTAAAGCAAGACTTCCTACCTCCTTAAAGAAATATATGTGAAAGGAGTTACTTAGAGCCTGGTTACTAAGCTTTTTACTCTGGTCTTAAAGAAGAGATGGACCTTTCTAGAGGAGGAACAATGAATTATCAGGGATGTGATGGGATTTGCACTTAAGTCAGCAGCTCAGTGTCATCAGGAACATGAATTCCAGGAAAGGAAAGGGGTCAGAGATAAACAAAGTGCTCTGAGGCAGCATGCCACAGACAATTGTTCCCATTTTAAGGACTATTTTTCACCTCTTTAGGATAGAGATATTTAAATTCTGACTAGAAATTTCCATTAAAATGCTATAAAAATGTGAGGTACCCGAGAAAGAAAATGAAGGCACATAGACTCTGGAACTTGTACCTGACATTTTGCATATCTTAAAGTGGTACTGCCCTTCAGTTAACATGATTGAATGGTACTGTGCATACCTTTTAAGGATATGGATAACACAGTGGTCATTCATGTGAAGTTCTTCATAACTTTCCAAGAGAAGGATGAGAACGTTTCTAGTGTCTGGAGAGAATCTCCATGGAGTATGTATTAAAGGTGTAAACACATAAGAGTGCATGTACCACTCCAGGCTGACCCTTCTGTGCAATGGAATGCAAATAAACTTTTATCATGGCAAATACAGCTGCCTGAGCATGGAATCATCACTTACAACTACCTCCAACTAGTCAGGCTGCTGAGGGAAGTAGAGGGAAGGTGAATAGATAAAGAGAAAAATAAATAAATGAAGTGTTAGGTAATTTAGCCAGATGGAAGCAGGAATGTTCCTTTCAAATGTAAGCAAGAACACGCTTAAGGTTACCAGGCTAAGAAATCCATCATGATGAGTTTCAGCTATTGTAGTTACCTTCAGACTACTGCTCACATCTCTCTCTTTAAAAACTAAGAAAGCTTAAAGTAAAGAGTCAAATATGTCATTATGGGAATGAGTTTCTAAAGCATGTTCTTATAAACTCTGGGTTTCACTCTGATTGTAGATAATCTGAATACATGCATGCTGAATGCACATGAGAGGCAAATTCATTACTAGTGTTCTAACTTCTAGTATCCTTAAGACCAGTATTGGAAAAATGGAAGTAGAGATAGAAACGGGGGCCATCAGAAGCCCTAAAAATTCTCTGCCTCTATAATCTTTTCTAGGTATATTCTAGATATAACATGCCTGGCACAGAGTAGGCAATTGATAAATTCTTATTGATTAGGTGATTGACTCATAGGAAAACACATAGTGGTGAAGGTGAAGAGTCAAGGTACAAATTGTACTACTATTCAGTTTTATAGCTCTATGGGGCAATTCAAGTTTTTTTTTTTTTGCTTTTTTTTTTTGGGAGGGCAGTTGGGGTTAAGTGACTTGCCCAAGGTCACACGGCTAGTTTTTTTGTGTTAAGTGTCTGAGGCCGGATTTGAACTCAGGTACTCCTGACTCCAGGGCCAGTGCTCTATTCACTGCGCCACCTAGCCGCCCCCTCAAGTTATTTTTATCAGGAAAATAAGGCATGTACTTTTAGGTAACTATTCCCATCTGACATCAATTAATTCTACAAGGTCTCTATATTTAGAGAACTTTTTACTCCATGTAATTTGGAAACAAAGTCTATTTGGTGTAACACATCTATAAAATATTTTCCTTGTTTTTATGGGTAAATATTGTGTCTGAATTGTTGTGGGCAATAATTGTATTGTATGATATTCTAGTTGTGCTAAAGTTCATTCACTGAATTCTCAAGGACATTTTATGTGTTATATTTCTAGTGTGGGGATTTGTTATTTATTAGCTTATAATGGATAATGATTTTTTGCATTATAATTCTAACCCTTTGATCCTATAATTCTAGGTATCAAATGCATGATAAAATTTTCCTCCTAGATTGGAATGAATTACATGTAACTTCTTTGCATTATCAGCATTGATTTTTTTTTAAATATAGTTCCTTCAGGACAACCTGTCTGGTTGCAGTAACCTGATTTTCAATTTCCATTATAAACCTCTTTAGTTATATAAATAAATATGAGTGACTCAGCCACATCTTTGACACTTCTTTGTCAATGTATTGTTAATTTATATCATGTGGGTGTTAACAGCCCATTAAACTTTTGATTCCACTGTTGGGTACTAATTGTTTCATAGGTTCTATATAGATATGAACCACTTTTAGTTACATTTGCCATATCTGATAATCCATAACTGTTTTCAGCCTTTACTATCAGCTCCTTTTGAAATGAAATCATTCTTTTTCAAAATGTTCCCATGAATTTTTTCAAGTGTTTATCATTGGTTCTGAGAATATCTATCTGTATTATCAGTATGAAGTCTTATCAAATGTCACTTTTTAAAATGAGGAAATATGGGGTAGCTAGGTAGCATAGTGAATAGTGCACCAGCACTGGAGTTAGGAGGAACTGAGTTCAAATTCGGCCTCATACACTTAATGCTCACTAGCTGTGTGACCTTGGGCAAGTCACTTGATCCCAACTGTCCTGCCTCCCTCCCTCCAAAAAGAAAAAAAAAAGGTGGGGTCAGGCTTATTTCTATTGGGAAGTTGCTAAAGTGCCTTGATGGCGAATGACATGCTATCATGAGATTTTTAAGCAAAATAATAAAAATAAAAAAACCACAAAACCCTCCCTAAAACAAATGAAATTTATACAGCCTTAAAACATTCATATTTTCCGGTGAGGAGTTTCATTTACCTCTCTTGACATAACTATTCTATCATTCATTACAGTAATTGTGGAAAACCCTTCTGTTTAGTATTTGACCCAACTTGCATTTTTGATGTTTGGGATTTCTTTTGACTATATAGAGGAGCAAAGATTTTCTGCATCCTTTTTCTTTAGGGTTTCTTTCTCAAGCCTGGTTTCTTTCCTTCTCAATCTCTTGTAGCAAAGTTTTTGATAAATATTTAATTCTTATTTTGTTCTTTGTGCTGCTTTGACTCCCCATATCATACCTTTGAACTTTTGCTTTCAATTGCCCATTCAGCGAATATAGAATTTGTGATATTCTATTGTTTCTTCTGTTTCTTTCTGCATGATCTCTTTTTATTGTCTTTAATTGGTCAATATGATGAGCAAGTTTTCTACTGAATGTACCAGATGGATATTAATATAATCACCCAATCTCTTTCTGCAGGTCTTCAATAGTTCTCCCAAATTGTTTCTGTCATGGTGTCTGATAGTGTTTGCTGCCTGCCCTTGGGGTATTCCTTGATAGTTCCACCTTCTCTCCCATGGTTCTTACCATGCTAATGGCTGTTCTATTGTTTTAACTTCTTTATGCAGGTACTTATTAAAAAAAAAACTTTTTGTCAAGTATTTAAGAAGAATGTGTTAGTTTACGTAGGATATGGCAGATAATTAGATTAAATTATCTTGTTGTATTTTATTTGCTAGTTAGTTCATACTGTCAAACTCAATAAGGTCTTTTAAAATTTCGGTTTAAATATTTCCATCTAGTTCTCAATAGTATTTGAGACTTCAGGCTATATTTGCCATCAATTTCATTATTACATATTATTTCTGGAATTCAAATTAACAAAAAAAATTTCAAACTTCTCCTTACTCAGAGTTTTAGGAGTTCCTCAATTTCATCACTTATTTTGTCTAATAAAGGATTAGGAATGAGTTTTTTAAAATGATATCCATGCACTGAATGGCATAGTTACTGTGACTTGGAGCTGAGAACATCATTGAATTTTTTTAAAGAAATGAAATGAAGTAAAATCTATGAGTCCCTTTTCTACTAGTGGTAAGGGTTGTTTCCAGTTTTCTTATGATGCAGTGTTGGTGAATAACAAAAGTATTTCTGTCTCCACTGCATTACACATACATTCTTAATTTTCCTGCTTTTTTGGTAAATATCTTTGTATACAAGCCTTTGCAGCAAGTAGCACACTAGCATTTCTGTGTTGTCATTGTCCTTTTCTTTATGTGCCAAGTTTGAGTAAGGCTAACGTAGGATTCTACACCCCTCCAAGTATTTATTTGATTCATAGGAACAGTTTCATTCACTGTTTGGGATACTAAATAGTTAAGTAGTATTTACAGAACCCAATTTCATGATTCCCTGCCAGGTCCTCTTAGCTACAATAGCAATTTCAGGGCACAGACAATACCTGATGCAAATCGCTGTGATTCCCATTCTCTTTCTTTGCTATCATCCCTTCCCCCTCTCCATCTGATGATGAAGACAATGGGTTGGACTTGGAAGGAGTTGTATTGTTGTTACTATCACCATCACCACCACTCCCACCTTCACCCATTGTTCATCATCATCATTTCATCTTTTAGAAGGAGTTTTTTTACAGAAGTGTTCCTAGTACAGGTCTTTGTCTTATTACTCGTTAATGTTAATGTGACTGTACCATGGAGGATAAACTAACTCCTTTTGCTAGTTTAATATCATAATGTATGCTCACAGAAAACATTAATGACACTAATAATACAAAGGACCATAGAAATGGTATGCACGTCCTATTATCCCCATGTGATTTTGTTCTTCTCAGATAGGTTTGTGAGTGGTTTTCATTCCAAATACATTGGAGAGTATGAATATTTAGTATTCTGGAATCAATTTAAAATATTTTAATTTTTAAATTTTTTTTTAACATATAAACATTAGGTTCAGGTGATCTAAGGCTACAGTATGATTGGCAATAATTGTGTAGTTCTGACATCTGGCAACCAAAATGGTAGAGTACAGAGTAAGTCTCTCCCACTCTCTCTCACTGATCTTGAAAAACACAGGAAAAATATCACCCCAAGAAAAATTGTGAAACAATGGAGCCAGTAGAAATATGTAGTGGAGTAGTTGTTTTTTTTTTGTTTGTTTGTTTTTTAGTTTGTGAGGTTGGGGAATTAATGAGAAAGATCCCTCTTGCTGTGGCATAGTAGCAAGTACCTTCGAATACTCAAAATAGTCTGCTAGCACAAGTCCTTTAATCTGCTTTTCTAGGAAAAAAATGCTAAAAAATATGTTAACAATCCTACTTTCATTTAATCACTAGTTCAGAGGAGAGGTCAGCACCCTAAACATCAGAGAAAATACAAGCAGAGAAAATACAGAAAAGCAGAGAAATTACCATAAAGACCAACAGACAGAGCTATGACTGCCTCAATCAAAGCAATATTGCTATACACCTTGCATACACCAAGGCATTGAGAAAGCCTTTATGTCTGAGCACTTGAGGGTGTCTGAACATATGGCTATTCAGAGTGCTGAGAAAGAAATCAAATGATCTTTCTTGTAAGCAAATCCCCAAAGCAAAAATAACAACTCAGAGTATATATACTTCTCAGAACCAGAAGGCCTCACAACATTCATGACTCAGTGCCTAATCAACTTAGTACCAAAACGTATGGAAGTCTTCCTACAAGCAAGCTCCTCCTCCTGAGCAAGTTCTTCCTTGGGCAAGTTCCTCCCCCAATGGGCTCCCCATGAAGAGCGTTAATAGTTTGGGGAGATCTTATTATCCCATTAACATTACATGTGGTTGGGGCGGCTAGGTGGCGCAGTGAATAGAGCACTGGCCCTAGAGTCAGGACTACCTGAGTTTAAATCCGGTTTCAGACACTTAACACATACACACACACACACAAACACAGACAAAAAACTAGCTGTGTGACCTTGGGCAAGTCACTTAACCCCAACTGCCCTCCAAAAAGAAAAAAAAAAGAACATTACATGTGGTTGAAGGGGACCACTGCAGGTTGAGAGGCATCCGGGCATGCCAGCAGCAAGGCCAACCTCAGCAAAAAAGCAGGAGATACTAAGCCCCAAGATGGTGGAGCTGGCAAGCACCAACACCAGGATCTCCTCACCCCTAACAGTCCATGTGCCTTTCCACAGTCAGGGAAACCAGCAGACTCCAGTGCAGAGAACCACCACTTGGACCATAGCTGTCCACCAGTGGGTGAACCTACCCATGTTCCAGTGCAGCTCCTAGGGAAGAGGTGATCTCTAGCAGCCAGACAACTCCACCCCCATGGGAAAACACAGGAAAAACCCCACTACCATCATCTCTGGTTCAGGACCAGGTGAGCTACAGCCTATTTAGCTCCCAGCTGCCAGAACCTGAGGCTTTAGCACAAAAGTCAATAACCAGGTCCCTAGTCCCCCCAGCACAAGAAGCATGGCTCAGTGTCCCTTGTGCACCAGAAGCAGAGATTAACTTTAAAAGTCAAGAAAAAGACAAACACAATGAACAAAAAGCAACACAGAAAATCAAAGACCATTATAATTATTATTATTATTTTATTATGGGAACATGGAAGATCAAAACACAAATTCAGAAGAGAATGGCATTGTCACTCTACCCATATCTGAAACCTCAAAGAAGAATATGAACTAGTCTCAAGCCCCACAAAAAAAAAACATTCTTGGAAGAGTGCAAGAAGGATATTAAAAGTCAAATTAGAAATGCAGAAGAAAAATTGAACTATTTATTTAAAAATAGTGGCATAGAATCCAAATTCTTAGAGGAAAATTTAAGGGTGTTATAGGAAGAAATAGACAGCAAAATTATTTTAGTGGAGAACCTCAAGCTCCCCCTCTCTGAACTAAATAAACTAATCTCAAAATAAACAAAAAGAAGTTAAGGAGGTAGATAGAATTTTAGAGGAAGTAGAACTTCGGAGAAAATTGAAGGGGAATAGAAAGGAACATATCTTTTTCTCATGATATGTGCCACCTACACAAAACAATGACCATATATGAGGGCATAAAAACCTTACAATTCAATACAAAAGGAAGAAATATTAAATGCATCCTTCTCAGATGAGATATTACAGGTAATAAAGCACAATGCAAAGAAAGATTAAACATTAATTGGAAACTAAATAATCTAATCCTAAAGAATGGGTGGGTCAAACAAATCATAAAAACAATAAGTAACTTCATACAAAAGACAATAAAAAGACAACATACCAAAACTTATGGGATCTAGTAAATGCAGTTCTTAGGGGAATTTTTATATATGTGAATGCTTACATGAATAAAATAAAGAAATATGAGAATGATGAATTGGCCATGCAACTGAAAATCCTAGAAAAATATCAAATTAAAAAACATCAACTTAATACCGAATTAAAAATACAGAAAACCAAAGGTGAGATTAATCAAATTGAAATGAAGAAAAAGATTGAACTAAAAATAAAACTGAGAGCCAGTTTTATGAAAAAGAACAACAACAAAATAGATAAACCTTTGGTTAACTCAGTTCCAAAAATGAAAGAAGAACATCAAATTACACATATCAAAAATTGAAAGAGGGTTGGGGATGGAGCCGAGATGGTGGAGTAGAATCACAAACTTGGCATGAGCTCCTGCTCCAATCACTTCCAATACATGTAAAAAAATAACTCTGAACAAATTTTAGAGCTACATAACCCACAAAGTGACATAGAGAAACAAATCTCCTGCTGAAGGCAGACTGGCATGTGACAGAAAGAGTCCCAAACTGGGAGCCAGGCACTATCCTACATAAGCTAGGGTGGCCCCAGCCAGTAGCAGCCTGAGCAGACTTAAAGAGAGTGAATGACAAGCAGCTGTGGAGGTTTCCAGACTTCTCAACCCATAAACACCAAAGGTAAAGTAAAGGGTCAGTGTGGAACTCTGTTGGAACAGGGGGGCAGAGGTGGCAGAAGCATGGTGATGGCTATACCTGCTGCTATGTGGCTGTTTCTTGAGCTCCTGGCCTACAGATTTTTGGAGGACCAAAAAACCATTCAGAGGGTAATTGTTCTTGCTTTAATCTGCTTGGATATGGATCTTTGGTGTTGGTGCTGGGATGTGTGGACATTGTGCCAGAGCTTGTGGGGCTGTCAAGAGGGTACCTTCCTAATAGCCCTGGCAGTTGTGAAAACCCCAGTAATTTGGGACAAAGCCTGAAAGCAGAGATCTACCATGGCAAAGAGCTCAAAAGTCAAATAATTGGCTGCCAACATGAGCAAGCAGAGGAAGCACAAACAGAACATAGAATCTTTTTGGGGGGACAAAAATGATAAAAGCATGGAATAGGAAGAAGACAATGAAGTGAGAACTCATGCATCAAAAGCTTCAAAGAGGGGTGGCTAGGTAGTGCAGTGAGTAGAGCACCAGCCATGGACACAGGAGGACCTGAGTTCAAATATAGTCTCAGCCACTTAACACAAACACCCACACCCACACACCCACACACACCCTCCCACCCCACCCCCCCCACACACAAACCTAGCCATGTCCTCCTCTTGGGCAAGCCACTTAACCCCAATTGCTCTACCTCCCCCACTCCAGATAGAAAAAAAAGCTTCCAAGAAAATATAAGCTTATTACAGGCCATGGAGGAGCTCAAGAAGGATTTTGAAAACAAAATGACACAGGTGAGGGAAAAATTGGGAAGATAAATGAGAATTATGCAAGAAAATCATGAAAAGTGAGACAACAGCTTGCTAAAGGAGACCCCCACAAATGCTGAAGAAAACATCTTAAAAAATAGACTAACTCAAATGGCAAAAGATGCCCAAAATCCAATGAGGAGAAGAATGCCTTAAAAAATCAAATTGACCAGATGGAAAAGGAATTTTAAAAACTCACTGAAGAGAATAATTCCTTCAAAATTAGATTGGAGCAATTGGAAGCTAATGACTTTATGAGAAATCAAGATACTCTAAAACAGATACAAACAAATGAAAAAAAATAGAAGGCAATGTGAAATATCTCATTGAAAAATCCGCTGACCTGGAAAATAGATCCAGGAGAGACCATTTAAAAATTATTGGTCTACTGAAAGCCATGATCAAAAAAAGAGCCTAGACACCATCTTTCTAGAAATTATCAAGCAAAAGTGCCCTGATATTCTAGAACCAGAGGACAAAATAAAAATTGAAAGAGCAAATTCATAAACAATGAAATTAAAACAATAACTAGTATTTTGTCCAACTGTATTCCAATAAATTGACAATCTTAGTGAAATGCATCATTATTTATAAAAATATAAATTTCCCAGATTAACAGAGGAGAAAATAAAATACTTAAATAACCCCATCTCAGAAAAATAAATTGAACAATCCATCAATGAATTCCCTAGAGAAAAAAACAAATCTCCAAGACCAGATGAATTGACAAGCAAATTCTACCAAACATTTAAAGAACAATTAATTCTGATACTATATAGATTATTTGGGAAAATAGGTGAACAAGGGGTCCTACCAAATTCTTTTTCTTATACAAATATGGTACTGATATCTAACATGAGAAGAGTCAAAGCACGGGAAATTATAGACCAGTATCCTTAATCTATATAGATGCAAGATATATAAATAAAATATTAGCAAAAAGGTTACAGCAACTTATCATCAGTATACTACCCTATAATTAGTTAGGATTTATACCAGAAATGCAGGGCTGCTTAAATATTAGGAAAATAATCTGCAGAATTGATCATATCAACAATAAAAGTATTAGAGACAAAATAATTATCTCAGTAGAAGCAGAAAAAATCTCCTAACAAAGTATAATACCCATTCCTATTAAAAATACTAGAAAGAATAGGAATAAATGGAGTCTTCCTTAAAATTATTAGTAGCATTTACCTAAAACCTTCAGCAAGTAGTATATGCAATGAGGATAAATTCAAAGCATTTCCAATAAGACTAGGAGGTGGGGGTAAAACAAGGATGTTCATTATCAACATTTATTCAATATAATAGTGGAAATGTTAGCTTTAGTAATAAGAGAAGAAAAAGAAATTAGAAGAATTAGAATGAGCAAAGAAGAAGCTAAGCTGGCACTCTTTGCAGATGATATCATCATAGACTTAGAGAATTAAGTAAAAGCTACATGACATAATAAACAACTTTAGCAAATTTACGGGATATAAAATGAGCTCACATAAATCCTCATCATTTCTATATATGACTGACAAAGCCCGACAACAAGACATAGAAAGAGAAATTCCATCTATAGTTACTGATGATATTATAAAATATTTGTAGTCTACCTTCCCAAAAAATCCAGGAACAGCAGAAATACCATTACAAAACAATTTTCACATAAATATAGTCAGATGTAAACAACTGGACAAAAATATCAGTTGTTTGTGGGTAGACCAAGCTAATACAATAAAAAGTAACAATTCTATCTGAATTAATTTACTTATTCAGTACCATACCAATCAAACTACTAAAAATTATTTTATGGAGCTAGAAAAAAATAATAAATCATTAGTCTGGAAGAACAAAAAGTCCAGAATATCAAGGAAGTTAATGAAAAGAAATGATAGGGAAGGTGGCCTAGCTAT
Organism: Pseudocheirus occidentalis; assembly: GCA_028646575.1. Taxonomy (NCBI): domain Eukaryota; kingdom Metazoa; phylum Chordata; class Mammalia; order Diprotodontia; family Pseudocheiridae; genus Pseudocheirus; species Pseudocheirus occidentalis. The sequence continues at coordinate 2,147,913 of CM053595.1, read as the reverse complement.
TCCAGATCTTAAATTGTATTATGATGCAGCCATCATCAAAACTACTTGGTACTAGCTAAGAAATAGAGGGGTAAATTGGTGGAATAGGTACACAAGACACAGTAGCTAATAATTATATCAATCTACTGTTTGATAAATTTAAAGACCCCACCTTCTTGGATAAGACATCATAGTTTGACAAAAAGTGGTGGGAAAATTAGAAAATAGTTTATCATAAACTGGGCATAGATCAATGTCTGATACCATATAAAAGAATAAAGTCCAAGTGGGTATAAATACAATGTAGGTATAAAGGCTGATAATATAAACAAATTAGGGGAGCAAGGAATAGATTTTCTGTCAGATTTATGGGAATGGAAGGATTTATGATCAAACAAGAGATAAAGAACATTATGAAATGCAAAACAGATAATTTTCATTACATTAAATTGAAAAGGTTTTGCACTAACAAAGCCAATGCAACCAAGATTAGGAGCAAAGCAGAAAACTGTGAAATTTTACAGAGTCCCTGATAAAGACTTCATTTCTAAAATATATAGAGAATTGAGTCAAATTCACAAGAATACAAGTCATTCCCAATTGATAAACGGTGAAAGGATATGAACAAGCAATTTCCAGAAGAAGGAACTGAAACTATCTATAGTCATCTGAAAAAATACTCTAAATCACAATTGATTATACTGCAGCAGTTCTCAACCTGTGGGTTATTTTCAATTTGTAACAATGAAAATACACTCTACATATCAGAGAAATTAATTACAATAGCAAAATTACAGTTATGAAGTAGCAAAGAAAATAATTTTATGGTTGGGTGTCACCACAACATGAGGAACTGTATTAAAGAATCATGGCATTAGGAAGGCTGAGAACCACTGAATTAGAGAGATGTGAATCAAAACAACTCTGAGGTACCACATTATATCTATCAAATTGGCTAACATGGCAAACTGGAAAAATGATAAATGTTGGACAGGATGTGGAACTACTGGAACACTAAATCATTGTTGGTAGAGTTGTGACCTGATCCAACCATTCTGGTGAGAAAATTGGTAGTATGCCCAAAGGCCTATAAAAATGTGAATACCCTTTAACCCAGCAATAACACTTCTAGGACCTTATCCCAAGGAGATCATAAAAATGGGAAAAGGACCCACATTTATAGCAGCTCTTTTACTGGTGACCAAGAACCGGAAATTGAGGGGATTCCTATCAGTTGGGGAATGGCTAAACAAGTTGTTGTATATGAATGTAATGGAATATTATTGTGCTATAAGAAATAATGAGCAGGCAGACTTCAGAAAAATGTGGAAACATTTCTATGCACTGATCCTGATGAAATGAGTAGAACCAGGAGAACATTGTATACAGTAACAGCTCCATTGTGCTATCATTGAATTTGATAGACTTTGCTCTTCTCAGCAATGCAAGGACCTAAAACTACTCCAAAAGACTTCGTGATGGAAAATTCCATCCAAATCCCATGAAAGAAATATCGAGACTGAATCTAAATTGAACATACTATTTTCTCTCTCTTTTTGTTCTGTTTTTTTTTCTTGCTCATGTTTCCTCCCATTCATTCTAATTCATCTACACAACATGATTAATGTGAAAATATGTTTAGTAAGAATATATGTGTTGAGCTTATATTGAATTTCATGCCATCTTGGGAAGGAAGGAAGGAAAAGCATCAGAAAAAATTTAAAACTTAGGGAATTACATGTCAAAAAGTAAAAAACAAAAACAAATAAAATTTTAAACAGAGGGGAAAATTGTCTAGTTTTAATATAGCTTATTGTTTGAGTTCTATAGGATAATTTGATACCTGTATTTTCATGTGAAGATGTGCTAATGTTTTAGAAAAAGAACCCATATCTGATGTTTAATTATAACCAGTCAACCAAGTCTCATTCAGTCTTTGGTATATGCTACTTTGTTTTTCAGCTTTCACTAGTACTTGCACAGTTTCAACCACTGCATATAGCATTGATCATGAAATCTAGGCTCCTTGGGGCAGCTAGGTGGCGCAGTGAACAGAGCACTGGCCCTCAAGTCAGGAGGACCTAAGTTCAAATCCGGCCTCGGGCATTAAACACAAAAACTAGCTGTGTGACCTTGGGCAAGTCACTTAACCCCAACTGCCCTCCAAATAAAAAATCTAGGCTCCTTAAGGATAAAACTTCAGCTTGTTCTTGTGATTTAGCCCTGAATTACCATCATATGTCCCTCTATTTAACAAATATGTATTACTCAAACATATGTTTCATCCTTTTCTGTAGTCCAATTTTGTTGGCTGAATTCATTAAGATTTTGCCCACAATCAGGCTTTTTGAATCTGTTCTTTTGACCTTTTGGTGACATTGAACAAATTAAACGGCAAATAGATATCATCCTTCTTCACTTTGATTGGTAAGGTGATGTATATTTGACCCCAAATTATCTCTATTGCTTTTTGATCTCTCTACAATGTACTTTGAGGATGTCTATTCAAATTTCCTCCTCCCTTCTGAAGAAAAATGTTTAGTTTTTGTATAATCACCTTAATGCTATGGACCTTTTGTTTCAAATTCTTGTCTCAGTTTGTTCATCTACTTCTCAAAATCAGTTTAGATATCAGCATTGTTGTTGGGATTCATTTTCATTTCAAAGTAGAATGCATGGAAACTATGGTAAGGTAGAGATTTTCAATGATGTCAGGATGTTCTACTCTTTTCTAATCAAATATTAGTAGCTTTACAACTTTATCTCTTATTTTATTTATTCTATGCTTAGAAATGAAGTTATATCTGGCTTTAGTCTTGAAAAATTTGGCAAAATTTAATGAGTTCGAGTTCAGTTAAAATAACTGATTTTAACTGGTAAGAGATGTTTTTGATTTTATCATAATTAAAGTACATAACGAAATTATTCATGACTTCAGTCCATTTTGTGGGCAGTCATAGTTTGCTAACTTTTGTGGTAAGTGCTTTCTTTACTGAAGCATTTCCACAGAGCATCAGTATTTCTGATTATTTTCCCCAATTTACCTTGCTTCTGTATAGTAGCAGAACATAAATAGTCCTCCATGACAATCACCACGACATTTTTGACAGCCTTCAACACTATGCCTCCATGTCTGTTATTTGACTATTAGGTCGAATCACATCACATTGAAAAGGGTGCTAACCCAATTAAGGATACTTTCAGAGCCCAATTGTCTATCAATGTACAGTTCCTGCAAGGATTTCTTTGTTGGGAGTCAAATCCTAAAACCCTCCAGTTAATAGTTAGGTTTCTGTGTGTCTTCTTGGTTTCTTGAGTAAAATATCCATGAAGTATGCGAGTTGCCAGCAAATACTTGATGAGTAGACCACCATAAGCAGCACAGAAACACTGGAACCATGATCATTTTAATCAATGTTGTGTCCTTACTGAAAGTAATTTTCTAAGTTTTTAATTCTATGTAACTTACTATTATTAGTCATGGTAATTATTGTTATTAATTATCTAAATCATTCTATCAGTCTGGTGCCGCAAAAAAGGCAACGTGTTTGAAGTCAGAGGACCTGTACAGTGGTACCTTGCCATATGAGTACACCAATTTACAAGATTTTCAAGATAGTAGTTGTCACTTAGTAGATGTTTTGCTTTGAATTTCAGTCCAAAAGTTGAGGTACGAGCTGCCACTAGTTGGCACAGTGAAAACCGCAACCCAGCTCCCACCCAGCATCCCACACCTCACTCATTAAGTGTTTACCCCGCCAGTGAAGAAATTAAGTTAAGCAAAAGTAAAAAAGATATTGTAGCGATTAAGTTCAGGGATAAAGTGTAGCATTAAGAGTATATCAATTAAGTGAACAAAAGTGACCTAAAGAGCACAAAACAAAACTCCTCTAACTTATTCCATCCATCTCCTCCACCCTCCACCTCCTCCAGTATCTTCTGTTAGCTCGTCATCTGATATCCAAAGTAAATATAAAACCTTTATAAAACCAGTTTATCTCTTTACATTCTCTTTTATTATGTTTTTGTACAATATTTGTTATTTATAAATACTTTTTCTTATTTAAAAACACATAACAAAAATACTCGGGTGGCACTTTGGGGGCTGGAATGGAATAATGGCATTTCAATTAATTTCAATGGGGAAAATTGATTTGATATATGAGCAAATTGAGTTACGAGTTCAACAACGGGAATGTCAAGGTACCACTGTATTTGAGACTTTCTTCTGTTACTTATTTCTTATATAATATAAAAGAAACCATGAAATATTTGTAAAAAAGGAATTCTAGATAATCTCTAACCCTCGACCCTTTGTCTTCTCCTCCATTGTCCCTTGGGATAATAGCTAATACCTGTATAACACTTACTTGCTCTGGGCCAAGCACTGGATTAAGCACCTCATAAATATCATCGTATTTAATTGTCAAAACAACCCTAAGAAGTTGGTGCTATTGTTGTCAACATTCTACAAATGAGGAAACTGAGGCAAACAGAAGTGAAATGGCTTGCCCAGGGTCACTTAGCTAAGAAATGTCTGAGGTTAGATTTGAATTCAGGTCTTCCTGACTCCAGGTCTGGTCCTTTAAGCACTGTGCTACCCAGTGTAGGGCTATTTAATGAAAACGTTTTTTAATGAAGAGTTCCCATTTCTACATCTATTTCTGACAGTTAAGTTAATATATATACTTCCCTCACCTTGACACTATAAATTTAAAAATGCATGAATTATTATTCCTATTTTACCAATAATGGTAAACTGAGATTAAAAGAAATATAATATAATAATTTGCCTTTGGTCACACAGAAAGCAAGCATCAGATCTGGGAATGCAGATTGGGAATTCAGATTTTTCGTCAACTACAACACAACATTGTGCAACCTCCTAGGATAAAAGCATTACAGGAATAAGAAAAGGGAAAAGTGGAACAATGAGGGGAAATGGGAGAGAAGGAAAGGTAGAAAGTAAAAGCAAAGGAATAAAGGAAGACTGGGGTGGGGGAGTGGAATGGGGTGATAACAGGTGTGTCCACTAGCCAGCATTAAGTTAATTAGCAAAAGTTTGCAGCTGCCTTCAGGCTCTGTGAGTAGGGGAGGGAATTCATTTCGTTAGAAGCAGTGGAAAGATTTGAAAGTCTTAAGGGCAGTAGAAGAAAGAAGTTAAAAAAAAAGAGCTCAACTAGGAACTCAGCTCTTTTTCACTGGGGAAAAGATCACAGTGGCAAATGCTACACAAGTTTCAGAAAGCTACAAGTCTGCATTGTTTTATATTTCAGGAAATAAATTTAGAACTGCAAACTCAGAGCAGTGGTCTTTCAGGATAATAGAATAAAAATAATAGATTTCAGGTTTTTGGACAGATTCATAAGACCCTCTGGTTTGAAAAAGACCTTAGAAGATCACTTTATTTCAAGCCATTTTAAAGAATATAGGTAGTGTAGATAAAAATAATTCCAGACATGCCCGTAATATAGGATCACATGTATATGTATACATATATGTGAAAACATATATATATACACACACACACATATATGCATGTGGTTGGCATATACACACACACACATATACAGTTCTCACTTTATGTAAATTGCAGTATGCAGATTTCACTTTATGTGACATACTTTTGAAAGAAATCATAGACTGGTTGAGGATAATATAGCTTATCATAGTCAGATATACCAGGAATAAACAGAAAACCACTTCTAAACATCTCTCAATGACTTCATAAAAAAAAAGTTCCACAGCCAATCAGAAGCGCTACTAACAAAGTGCAGAGGGCAGGGAAGGGACAACAACTTGTATAACTATGTTAGTTTCATTATATAATACTATGCATACCTTATCATTAACTTTGCCTTTCATTTCAGAATTCTGTTTATTATAATGGTACAGTATTTATTATGTTTGTATTTTAGTACACTTTATGATTTGTGTAAAAGTTTTATTTTGTATATCCCTTAGTTATATAGGCTAAGTGAAGCTGGTGAGTAGTTGCAAATTCTCATTACATAAAAATTGCTTTACATAGAAGTCTGCAGAATGCTCTACTTCAACTGTGTCTGTGTGTGCTTACTATAGAATAACAAAAGGATAAGTCGAATCTGAGGTGAAGTTGACCACCTGGTATTGTGAACTCCTCATTTGAAAGCCAAGATTAGTCAGCACCTGACAGGAGCCGTGACTTGAGCTATATGACACATCTACCTACTAGCAGAGAAAAGGCTGGAATCCGGCTTTCCTGATTATCAGACCTGGGCTTATTTCCCATGCTGCCTAATTATGTGATCTTCACTTCTGATGCTTGTCCTGGGCTTTGTTCATTTCTCCTTCCCTTCATGGGTTCTATTTTGTATGATTTTAATATGTAGCTATTCATGAAGTTCAATTGTCATCCTTTGTCAGTGTGTGATTTCCTTATGTTACCATATAGAATTTCTGTTAATTCCTTATAGTCTATTGGAATCATGCATGTACATGCATCACCAAGGTGAGGCATTCTTTCCCATCAACTTTACATGTATTGTTATAAGACCTTTCTGGGCCTGCAGCTCAACCCAACTTCCCCAGGCTCTGGGAAGCCCTTTTACTGAAGAGTTAGCATGTGGGCATACATTCAGGGCCAAAAAGTGAGTTTTCCCACATTTGAAATAGATGCCAGTGTATATTTAACTATTATGGATTAAGTCATGAGGTTGATTTTTGTGAGGTCAAGACAGTCCTTGGATGGAGGAGGGGGGAGAAGAGATTCTCTAGGCCAATGGTAGGGTGCAGGCAGTTTCCTTTTCCCAGAATGCATAGCATTAATGGCATATCTGGATAGTGTTTAAGGATTTCCAAAGAGCGTTCAGAGAATTGCATCCAAACAATACTCTCTGTACTAGAGTTGTCAAATACTCACCCTCTGGTAGCATTGAGACCCATAAAACTCCTGAGTAAGGGCTGAACCAAATTAAAAAGTAATTGGAAATATTTAACAAAATACAATAGAACACAGATAATTCCATTCTATGGTTTTCTATGTCAGTTTGTGCTTCTCAAGGAGTATTATTACAATTCATTGGCTCTTTTCTATCCAGGTCACTTGGAAAGAGTTGTTATTTCAAGTTAATCAAGAATCATTTATTAAGTACCTACTATATACCAGGTACTGGAGATACCAAGAAGGGTGAAAATCATTTCCTACTCTCATTGAGTTAAATAGTGTAATTGTTGGGAAATTTTCCTAACTACTGAGTCTAAAATTATTCCTCTATAATTTCTATACTTTGTTTCTAGTTCTGAGCTTTGATGCCAAGCAAAAGAAATTTAATCCCTTCTCAACGTTAGAATTTTTGGAGCCCTTGAATACATCCTTATGATCCCTCCTTAAGTCTTCTTTTCTCCAGGTTAAATGTCCCCAGTTCATTTAACTAATCCTTGGCTGATTGATTCTCAAGTTCCTTCAGTACTCTGGTTGACATCTTCTGACCAGACTTATCCCATTCTGACCCTGTCACTTAAAAGTGATATTCAGAACTAAACATAGTACACAGATATGGTCTGCCCAGGGCAGAGTACAAAGGAGTCATCACACCTCATATAAACATACCTATTTTATAGATAAGAAAATTGAGGTTCACAGAGGTAAAGTGACTTACCCATAATCTTAATAGTAAATGTCAGAGTGTAATTATGTTTTCAGACTTCAAATGCAGTGCCATTTCTATCATACTTGACTACTACTATCCAACTACCTGCTGGGCCTGCAGTGAGTCTCCTTCCTGGGGATCTGACTAGTAGAATAAACCTACATTCCAGCTCTGCATAACAAAGCCAAATCCTGGTCATTGTTGTGGCTGCTATCTCTAGTTTAGAAGTTCGAGGCAGCCTGTCTGTGGTCCTTTCAGATAACTTTCTCCTAAGAATTTCATCTTTAGAAGGCTTTTTTCCCCCTTTCTGTTCTTAATTTGCCTGGAGCAAGGCTTTCAACTAGACTTTTAGCCAAGAGGCACCTGCTGAAATATTCAGGGGCAGAAATAGTGCCATGTGTGCCTTTTACTTCTTGTCCATTTCTTTGACACAAAAATTAGGGTGACTCTGGTAAAAATAGGCCGTGACACAGTTACATTCTTCCAAAATTTAGTATAATAGTTAACCCTTTCAGATATAAAAGAAAATGCAATTGCTAATGAACTGCAAAAGAGTGGCCCTTTGTCAACTTTAAATGCGGATTTAGTTTCATTTTGACATCACAAGAGAATCTAGCAATTATCTTTGGTTTCAGAAGATAATTTTAAAAGACCATATTAATCTTCCACCCAACCCAAGTACATTGAAAAATGAAGCCTTTTCAGTTTCCTATAATGGTCTTCAAGTTTCAGAAAGATGATTTGAAATGTATTTGGGTCTCAAATTCAGGATCTGGTTTGGATTTAGAGAAGTCAGAATTGCACAGACTTTTCTAAGCTCCAGGGATGAAGACATTGTGACTGAATCAATTCAAACCACAGAAAAGTCAGAATAGATCCAAGCTGATGCCCTCTGTTTTGTTTCATATTCGGGTTCCCTATTGAAAAATACCAGATAGCATCCCACAGGGTGTGAGAATAAAGCAAATTGCTCCTTGCTATCAACTTAACAATGTTGGTATTTACACTGGAGGGGTGACTTTCTTTTCTTTTCTTTTTTTTTTTGTAAACCACATTGTCCCTAAAGTTGAATGTTGGAGGACCAACTCTTCAAAATGTCCCACGGGCAATACTTTTATGTGGGTGCCTACTGAGAAGTGAAAACACATTGGATTTGAAATGGCAGTTAACTGTGAGTATCTTTGTTTGACTACACAGAGATAGCCTGAATTTACTTTTAAAATGTGGTATATTTTTTTAAGTTTGAAAATACATTTTATATTGTAGATTTAATAGCCATGGCAAAAATGGGGAAGATAGCATTAGTATAATGTAAAGAATACTGGGATTGAAGTAAGAAATCTGCTTAGTTGCATGACCTTGGGAAAGTCACTGATCTCTCTCAGTCTCAGTTTCTCCATCTATAAAAAAGGGAAATTGACTACATGATGTCTAAGGTCATTTTCAGCTCAAAATTTAGTAATCTATAATTCTAAGGTCCTTTTAAGCTCTGACACCTTAAACTCTTTAATTCTAAGGTTCCTTTTAATTCTGACATTCTATGTTCCATTATTCAAATTTTAAGTCCTTTGTATTCTGATATTCTAGGATTCTAAGGCTCCTTCTTGTTTTCATGTTCTATGATTCTAAAATCACTTTCAACTGTGACACTACATGTTCTGTATTCAAAAGATGCCATCCTAGCTCCAACTTTCTATAGCTCTTAAAGTAGTTGATGTTTAAGTATGGAACTAGAAGCACTAATCACAATTTATTGCAACCAAATATGTGTAGACATTCAGGTCAATCAGCCAGGACTTTTATGGAGTCCCTCAAATATGGAATTAGAAGAATTCAAAAGGTGCCATATGTGAGCCTAGCCTGACATGACAGATACTGCAATAGAATTTGGAGCAATCACTTAGCAAAGAAAACCTCACTATAGTTTTAGTGAACCAAAGCTAAGAGGCAAATTATTAAATTACAGTAAATTTACAGTAGCTTAATGTTTGATACAAGTGGTTTTTCCCTCATCAGAGTATCTTATTGAAAATCCTTGAGCACCAAAATTGCTCCGGAAACTCTTAAGATGTTTTAACCACTTATTAAGAAAATTCATCTGACTTGATCTTTTATAAGCAGTCTGGTTCTAATATCTTTTTTGTGGTAATTTTCAGGTACTTTTGTATGCACTGGTGACCTCAAAATTAGCATGTTGATTACAGAGAGAGAAAGAGAGAGAGAAAGAGAGTAATACCACTGGTATAGAAAATGAACATGTGAGCAAGTATACAGAACAGTAGCTGGAAGTCACAGGCAGCTAGGTAGCACAGTGCATGAAGTACCAGGCCTGGGGTCAGGAAGATTCATCTACTGAGTTCATATCTGGCCTCAGATACTTCCTAGCTATGTGACCCTGGACAAGTCATTTTAACCCTGTTTGACTCAGTTTTCTAATCTGTAAAATGAACTGAAGGAAATGGCAAACCACTCCATTATCTTTGTCTAAAAAACCCCAAATAGAGTCTCCTGACTGAACAACTGAACCTGGAGATCACAGTAGGACTGATATGTTGATTAAAATTGGTTGCATATTTAGTGCAATAGAAAGGATACTAGAACAAAGGCTAAAGAACAGGATTTCAGTTCTGGCTACAATACTTACTAACTCTGTGACCCTGAGCAAGTCATTTCTGAGTCTTGATATTGTCATTCATAAAATGGGGAAAATAATATTTGTACTTTCTCATTGGAGTTTTGTAAAGGAAATGCTTTGTAAACCTTAATGTGATTAAAAAATATGAGCCATTATTATTATTATTATTATGTTTATTTGTTTCTTTTTTCTTAATATGAAGCTGCTTCTAATGGGAAGATGTTTTAAAGCTCCCCTCAAACTTCCCAGTGTCCCCTCTCCCTCCCCTCTCAATTAAGGAACCAGACTCATACCTTACGAAGGCAATCAAAGCCACCTCATGAACTTTCTCTTTTTCTCCTTCTCATCTTACAATGCCTTGACATTACCACTCTCTAAATTGTTTCCTTCCATTCTCTGATGAAGTGGCCATTCTCAGAAAATTTATCCCTATTAAACATAATGTTGATCTAATCTCTTCCCCTTTGACTCATCAAATTGTGTCCATCATCATTCCTTTTCTTCTTATCTTCAGTCTCTCATTATCTACCCATACCTTCCAGGCTGCCCACAACTTTGTCCATGTTCTCTACAAATAAACAAAAAATGAAAGCAACAAACAAAAAGTAAGACTCACTAGATCCTCCCATTCTTAAAAGTTGTTGTCCTCTGTCTTTCCTTTGTCTTAGCCATGCTTCTTGAAAAAGCTATCGGTACTCATTGCCTTCAATTCCTCTCATTCTTTTTTGTATACATGCCTGGCTTTCCTCTAATACAGCAAGCACCCTACTTCAGCCTCTCATCATTTTTCAGATGCCCTATAGCAACAGTCTTCTAATTGTCTCCCTTTCTGAGGTCTCTTTCTCTCTCCAACACATGCACCATATAGACACTGAAGTTCTTTTCCTAGAGCACAAATCTGACTGTATCATCCATGGTTAGTGCCAGTCTAAATCAAGCACTTGCATTATTGGAGCCAAGATGGTAGATCAGAGAAAGTGACCAAGATGAACCCTCCTAATATTTCTCTCCAAAGAACTTTAAAATAACAAATCAAATAAAATTCTGGTGTCACGTTGCCAATGAAAGGTTGAAGTAAGACATTTTTCCAGCCTAAGATAATTCAGGAGGTCAGCAGGAAAGTTTTGTGACATCAGAGAGGTGGTCAGCTTAGAAAAACATGAAGAGATTAACACCAGAAGTAGCACCTGGAAGTTTTAACAACTGCAATAGCTTTGAGAGCTTTCAATCCAGAGATGGAAAAGTGATTAGACAATTGGTCAGACAGATATTAAAAGAGACTTTCAACTGACACTGGGTATAGGATCAGTTGCCGTTTGGCGACTCTATTGATCATACACAGGTTCAGGGCACAGAAAAGTGTCCATGGAAAGTCACAAGAGAACAAGGGCACTATTTTCAAGCTAAAAAAGAACACTTTTGGCTGAAGAAGAGCAGGGGCCCTTCCTGGATAAAGAACAGAGAAAAGAGTAAGAGAGTATCGATCATACCTCTCCCAGCATTACAATACCTTGGAAGTACTGAAAACTTGTAGGCCCACAAAACTTTTAAAATAGGAGCATGAAAAACTTGATGCTTGGGACAGTGCCTTCCCATCCTTAATATGCACAAAATCCAAATATCACGTAAAGATCAATGTCAAGAAATAAGCTGGAAAACTTGAAATGACAATTAAAAAAAAAGAACCTGACCACAAAATATTCCTATGTTGGCAGGGAAAACCAAGATATAAATTTATAAGAAGACAACAACATGAAAAGAGGTACAAGTAAAGTATTTTTAAAAACATGAGAATGAGATACAAGTCCAACAACATATCTTGGAAGAGTTAAAATTAAGCAGATGAGTGGCAAAAAAATTAGAAAAAAGACACCAGGGTGTTTCAAGAAAATAATGAAAAAGAATTAAGTTAATTAATAATTAATTAAAATAAGAATTAAATATTGAAGAATATACCCCTTAAAATAGAACTGGTCAAGTAGTAAAAGAGGAACAAGAATTCACTGAAGAAAACAATTCCTTAAAAATCAAATTCAGGCACATGGAAGCTAATAACTCTGAACTCAGGACTCAGAAATATCAGAAAACAAGAAAACAAATTCACAAGAAAAATAAACCAATGAGAGATAATTTAGGAATTATTGGACTAATTTAAAGTCATGATAAAAAAGGAGACTAGATGTAATATTTCAAGAAATTATAAAGAAAATCTACCATGATATCTTAGAACCAGAGAGTAAAATACAAATGTAAAGAACCCACAGATGAGCTCCTGAAAAATCCCCAAATGAAAATTGCCGGGAATATTATAGCCAAATTTAGAGTTCACAGGTCAAGTAGAAAATATTTCAAACAGTTAGAAAGAAGTATTTCAAATATCAAGGATAACACAAGATTCACAGATTTCACTGTATAGGAGTAGAGGACTGGGACTATGATATTCTGGAAGGCAAGGGAACTAGGATTACAATTAAAAAATCCTACAAAGCAAAACTGAATATAATCCTTCAAGGGGAAAGTGAACATTTAACGAAATAGAAAGAACTTTCAGACATTCCTGATTAAAAAAAAGCAGAGCTGAAAAGAACATTTGACTTTCAAACACAAGACTGAAGAGAAGGTTAAAAAGGTAAAGATGAAATAGAAATCATAAGGGACTCAGTCAAGTTAAACTTTTTTTTACATTCCCATGTAGAAATATGATAAATGTAACTCTTGAGAACTTTGTCATTGTTAGTACAATTAAAACTAGGCTACATATGAAGAGGACACAAGTATGAATCAGGTATGTTGGGTTGATCTAAAAAAAATATGAAGGAGTGAGAAAGAGAGATGCATTCAGAGAGGAGCCATGTAGAAAAAGAATGGGGGAAATTGTTTCACACAGAAGAAAGGCACAGGGAAGAGTTTTTATCATGGGGGGTAAAATTGTGGGATAGGCAGCACCTGAAACTCACTCTCATTGGTTTAAAGAGGAAACAATGTGCATGCACACACACATGTGTGTTTGTAGGTACATGTGTGTGTGTGAACAAATTCAGGCACAGACATCTACATTACTCATCATGAACATAGGAGGGAAAGGGGATAAGAGAACAGAAATGAATGATAAAAAAAGAATGTCAGATTAATAGAGGCAGTTGTCAAAAGCAAAACAGACTTTTAAGAAGAGGAATGTGAAAAAAGAGAAAGAAAAATAATCAAATGAATATAAGATGGAGGTAAATGAGCTTTTAATTATCATAACTTTGTTTGTGAATGGATGATCTTACCCATCAAATGGAAAAAAAGATAACAGAATGGACTAGAAACCAGAATCTAGCAATATGATGTTTAAAATAGACACGCACACACAGAGAAGAAAGATACACACGAAGAGTTATATAAAGTGCTGGAGATAAATTAGGCTTCAGCTGCAGAAAAAAACAAACAAACAGGGGTAATAACCATGATCTCAGACAATGCTAAAGCAAAAATAGACTTATAAAGGAAATTATATTTTGTTAAATGACACCACAGATAAGGAAAGTTATCTCAAAACTTTTATACCAAGTTTTCCTCATAAAGACCTCATGACTCAATTATATAGGAATTGAGTTAAATTTATAAAATTAAAAGCTATTCTCTAATTGGTAATCAAAGCATATGAAAATGTAGTTTTCAGAAGAGATGAGTTATTTACAGTCTTATGAAAAGAGCTCTAAATCACTATTGATTAGAGAAATGCAAGTTAAAACAACTCTGTGGTACTCTTTGAGGTACCACATCTCACCAGTCAGATTGACCAAGATGACAAAACAGGAAAATGACAAGTCCTGGAGAGGATGTAGAAAAATTGGAACTCTAATATTGGTAGAGCTGTGAACTGATACAACCATTCTGGAGGGCAATCTGGAACCATGTCCAAAGGACTAAAATAATTGCATACCTTTAGAACCAGTAATACCACTTTTGGGGTTGTATCCCAAAGAGATCATAGAAGTGGGAAAATGACCCATATGTACAAAAATAATCATTGCAGCTCTCTTTGTGGTGACAAAAAACTGGAAACTTAGGAGATGCCCATCAATTGGGAATGGTTAGTCAGTTTATGGTATATGGAATGGAATGGAATGGAATGGAATGGAAT
>CM053595.1:2095316-2125466 GCA_028646575.1 Pseudocheirus occidentalis | reverse complement strand
TGTGACCTTGGGCAAGTCACTTAACCCCAACTGCCCTCCAAAAAAAAGAAGCAAAAAAAAAAAAGAATGAAGGGAAGAAGTAGTAAAGAGAAAGCTTAGGAAAAAAGGATCATAGGGTGGGAATGCTAACGGAGGCAGCTGACAAAAGAAAACCTCTTCAGGAGCCAAGGAAGAAGGGAGAAATAAGAGCATAAAAGGGAGGGAATAGGATGGAGAGAAAGACAGAGATAGCAATTATAACTATGAATGTGAATGGGATAAATTCTCACATAAAACAGAGGTGGATAGCAGAATGGATTAAAAAAAAATCCATAATCCTACAATATGCTGTTTACAAGATACATATTTGTAACAAGGGCATACACACAGGGTATAGATCAAAGGCTGGAGTAGAATATATTATGTTTCAGTCAAAGTAAAAAAAAAAAACAGGGGTAGAAATCTGTATCTCACACAAAGCAAAAGCAAAAATATATCTAATTAAAGAGATAAGGAAGGAAACTATCTCCTGCTAAAGGGGACCATTGGCAATGAAGCAATTTCATTACTAAACATTTATGAACCATGCACTGTAGCATCCAGATCCTTAGAGGAGAAGTTAAGGGAGTTAGAGGAAGAAATAGATAACAAAACAATACTAGTGGGTGACCTCAATCTCCCCTTCTCTGAACTTGATAAATCTAACCTCAAAATAAACAAGAAAGAAGTTAAGGAGGTGAATAGAACTTTACAGAAGGTAGATACCATAGACTTCTGGAGAAAATAGAATGGAGATAAAAAGGAATATACCTTCTTCTCAGCAGTACAGCACATACACAAAAATTGACCATGTACTAGGGCATAAAAAACTCAAAATCCACTGCAGAAAGAGACATTAAATGCATCCTTTTGAGATAAATATGTGAAAAAATTATTTGTAATAAAAGGCCGTGGAAAGATAGAATAAAAACTAATTGGAAACTAAATAATTTAATCCTAAAGAATGAGTGGGTCAAAAAGCAAAGTGTAGAAACAATCAGTAACTTCATTCAAGAGAATGACAATAATGAGAAAACATAACAAAATGCATAGGATGCAAAAAAACATTTCTTAGGTGAAATTTTATGTCTCTGAATGCTTACATGAATAAAATAGAGAAAAAAGAGACAAATGAATTGGGCATGCAACTGAAAGAGCTAGAAAAAGAACAAATTGAAAATCCCAAATTAAATACTGAATTAGAAATACTGAAAATCAAAGGAGAGATTCATAAAATTGGAATTAAGAAAATTATTCGACTAATAAATAAAACTAAGAGCTGGTTTCATGAAAAAACAATACAATTGACAAAATCTTTATTCAATTTGATTTAAAAAAAAAGAAAGAAGAAAACCAAATTACCAGTATAAAAAGTGAAAAGTGTTCATATACCTCCAATGAAGAGAAAATTAAAACAATAATTAAGAATGATTTTGCCAAATTGTATGCCGATTATTTGAAAATCTTAAATGAAGGAATATTCACGAAAGCATAAATTGCCCAGATTAACTGAGGAAAAAGTAAAATATTTAAATAACTCCATCTGAGAAAAACAAATTGAAGAAGTCATCAATGAACTCCCTAGGAAAAAATCTCCAGGACCAGATGAATTTATAAGTGAATTCTACTAAATATTTAAAGGACAATTATTTCAAATATTTTATAGACTCTTTGGGAAAACTGAAGAAAAAGTGTCCTACCAAATTCTTTTTATGATACAAATATGGTACTGATACCCAAATCAGGAAGAGCCAAAACAGAAAAAGAATATCATAGACCAATTTCCCTCAAAGAATATAAATAAATATTTAATATTTATTTAATTTTTAAATAAAATATTAGTAAAAAGACTACAGCAACTTATCATGACAATGAAACACCTTAATGAGGTAGAATTTATTCCAGAAATTCAATGCTTGTTCAATATTAGGACCACTGTTAGTATAATTAATCTTATAAACAACAAAACTAGTAGAAATCATATGATTATCTTAAGAGATGCAGGAAATCTTTTGACAAAATGCAACACCCATTCCAATTAAAAACACTAGAAAGAATAGGAATAAATGAAGTCTTATGTAAAATGATAAGTAGCATCTATCTAAAACTATCAGCAAGTGTTATATGTAATGGGAATAAACTAGAAGTATTTCCAATAAGATTGGAGATGAAAAAGACTGTCCACTGTTATTCAATTTGGTACTAGAAATGTTAGCTGTAATGCTGAGAAGAAAAAGAAACTGAAACAGTCAGATTAAGAAAAGAAGAGACTAAGCTATTGATCTGTGCAGATGATATGATCATATATTTAGATAATCCTAGAGAATCAAGTGCACACAAGAAAATCCTCTTTCAGGGCTTCCAGCAAGGCCCCAGGATTTCTGTACAAAGTATTACATAAACAATAGAACAGACAAACAGAGTGCCTGGCCTCCATAACCTTTTCCCTTCTTAGTTCTGCTCTCTCCCAGCTGTGCTCCTCCTAATATATGGTGGTTCTCCTTCTTTTTCTGACCCTTTATGTTGCATCAGCAAGGTCCTCTCACCTTCAAATGACAAGGGGCTCAAACAAGGTGCTAAATACTTAAGTAGCTGAAACAAGATACTAAATAAGGTGAAGGCAGGATGGAAATTGAAAGTAGGAACTTGCTTAAGCTCCAATCACCTCCAATATCTGTAAAATATGAGTCTAAACAAATTTTAGAGCGACAGAACCCAAAAAAGTGATAGAGAGAAACAAATCTCCCACTGATGGCAGCCTGGTGGCTCTACAGGAAGGGTCTATTGCACCAGACTGGGAGCTGCATGCAGTCCTGCATGAGCTATGTGATCCCAGGCCCAGGGCAGCCCCAACTCACAGCACAGAAAAGCTGTAGCAGACTTCAGGAGAGTGAATCACTGGCAGCTGTGGTAGTTTCCAGACTTGTCAATTCCTAAACAACAAAGAGAAAGTAAGGAGTCAGTGGGGAACCCTGTTGAACAAGGATAAGTGAACAGCGAGGCCAACCCCTACACTCAGGACAAGAAGTGGGTAGCATTCTGGTAGCAGTATCCAGTATCATAGAACCTGAGTTGCTGAAAGAGACTGCTGAGAACCCATTAGAGCTTTCCAGGACTTTTGAGAGCTGCCCCCTTGAGCTGCTGAGAACTGAGGATGGCTGTGATGCCAGTATTCTGTCCGTCTGTTTTGATGTTGTTTTGCCAGATTCACCTGATGGTGGACAGTGCTGCTGTTGTAGAGGTCCTAGAAACTGGCTGTTGGTTCAGAAACCCTGAAGAAGGATTTTTTTATTGTATGTTCACAGGAATCCTGGAAGAGGGCATTGCTGGGTTCTGCGGTTCTGTGACTGTTCTATAAGCAGAAAGTGATTTCATGAGGACACTGGCTATTGCTGCAGCTAGCACAGGCTGGGCCTAGCTACCAGCTAAGTTAAGTGAAATAAAGGGGGAGAGATAGAGGGGAAGAGGGGGAGAGAGAGAGAGAGAGAGAGAGAGAGAGAGAGAGAGAGAGAGAGAGAGAGAGAGAGAGAGAGAGAGAACTGAATAAGAAAGAGGGAGAGAGACAGGGATGTATTTCATAGTCTGTTTATTGCAGAACCATTTCATACAGAGCCAAAGATACATGGAAGATACAAGGTTTACATACACTTAGCAGAATGCAAGGAACCACTCTTGGTCTCAGTCTTTCTCTACCCCAACCCAAAGCCAATCACTCTTAAGCTCTTTATCCTAGGATCATGTCCAGAGGCACAAACAAACAGGGTGTTACAATTAAGATTTGCAAATTAACTCAGTACTTTCTTTAGATATTCATGAACCCAATGAGAACATCCACCCAACAAGATTATACTCTCCTTGCATATCAGCCTAAAGACCTTTGTAGAACTGGGGAGCTAATGTGGCCAAGGCCCCTGAAAATCTTGGCCTACAACAGGCTAAGACTTTGTTGAGCCTTGTCTCTCCCCAGTAACTGAGATTGCTGAGGGCTTGCCTCCAGGGAAGATGAAAGAAGGGCTTTTCCTTTGGTTTTCAATGCTGAGATGTTATCTTAACCTTGTTATGGATTAAGGGTGTTTGGCCTTTTTTTCTGTCCTGCTCCCTTTTGAGAAAGTGCTTGGTGCTAATGGATGGTACTGTAATTACTTAGAGTTCCAGGGAGGGAAACCTTTGCCCTTTTTGTGCTCTGTGACTGACCCAAATGACTGTACTTTGTTTGTGATGCAAACTGATCTCCATTTGAGAAGAGACTTGAACTATACCAAAAGAATGTACTGTCTAGGCATGGAGTAGTACCTGGATTGAATTGAGAACTTACTTGCTAAATGAATGAGTTATACAGTATTTTGACTTTCTCTGTTCTGTAAATGTTTGCTAAATAAATGGGATTTGCTATGCTGGTAATACAAACCTTGGAAGTTGTCTTTGCTTGGCATTATATCATGGAATACCAGAGCCATGCTAGAGCCCAGGTGAAAAGATGTCACCTTGGGTACTTAGTGCTGTCTGACAAGATCATGTTTCACTCTGATCTGGCATGGGAGAACTTTGTACTTTGCACCTTGTCCTTGTAATCCTTAAGCATGACTGAGTTAAGGATGATTTGAAGTAGTTCTCCAATCAAGAAGAAAGGAGACTTTTTGACTGAGAGATTAAGACACTGAGATTTGGGGTGGGAAAACTTAGACCTTTGTACTTTGTGTCCATTAAGGAGGATTGTTCTTTAAGGATGATTGGATTAAGGACTTATTGAATGAAATCTTTTATTTAAAACTATGTGGCCACTTTAAGTGAAAATTATCTGGCCATTTTAGGGATAAGTTGTGATGTTATATATCATTGTGAATGCTCTACTTTGGTTTCTGTAAATGTTCACTTTAGTTTATTGCTGAAAATAGAGAATTCAATGTACCATATTATCAGAACCTTAGAGCTAGTCATAGCAGTAGTCCTCTCAAACGCTGTTTGTGTTTGAATTTACACCCACATAAGTCCTAAGTATTCCTATATATTTCTAATGAAGTCGAACAGCAAGAAATTCCATTTAAAGTTGCTATAGACATTATAAAATATTTAGGAGTCTACCTGCCAAAAGAAATCCAGGAACTACATGAAGACAATTACAAAACTCTTTTCACATAAATAATGTCAGATCTAAAGAATCGTTAAAAAAAACAACAACAACATATCAGTTTCTCATGGTTAGTTGAAGCTAATATAATAAAAATGACAATTTTGCTTAAATTAATTTTCCTATTTCATGCAATACTACCAATCTACAATAAATCTACCAAAAATATTTTATCCAACTAGAAACAATAGTAATAAAATTCATTTGGAAGAACAAAAGATTAAGAATATCAAGGGAATTCATGAAAAGAAATGTCAGTGAAGGTGAACTAGCCATACCATATTTTAAGATGTTATAAAGTTTTAAACTGTTATAAAGCAGCAGTCATCAAAATTAGTTGGTACTGGCTGAGAAGTAGATTAGTGGATCAATGGAATAGAATACGTACACAAGAAACAGTAGTCAATGACCACAGTATCTCACTGGTTGATAAGCCCAAAGATCCCAGCTTATAAGGTAAGAGCTCACAATTTCACATACACACACACAAATGTTGAGAAAACTGGGAAAAAATGGCCAAAACAGGGCATAGAGCAATATCTTACACTGTACATCAATATAAATTCTAAATGGGTTAATGATCTAGATATAAAGGCTGATACTGTAAGCAATCTTAGTGAACAAGGAATGATTTACCTGTGAGATTTATAGAGAAGGAAAGAATTTACGATCAGAGATAGAGAGTATTACAAAATGCAAAATAGATAATATTGATTACATTAAATCCAAAACATTTTGCTCAAACAAAGTCAATGTAACCAAGATTAAGATAGAAGTGGGAAATAGGGAAAGAATTTTTACAACCAGTGTCTTTGATAAAGACCTCATTTCTAAAATATACAGAGAACTAAGTCAAATATATAAGAATGTGAGTCATTCCCCAATTGATAAATGATCAGAGGATATAAACAGGCAGTTTTCAGAGGAAAAAAAAAACATTTCTATAATCATCTGAAAAAAATGCTCTAAATCACTATTGATTAGAGAAATGCAAATTCAAACAACTCTGAGGCACCACATCTCACTTGTCAGATTAGCTAACATGACAAAACAGAAAAATGATAAATGCTGGAGAAGATATGGAAAAATTGGAACAATGATGCCTTGTTGGTAAAGTTGTGAACTGATCCAACTATTCTGGAGAGGAATTTGGAATTATAACCAAAGGGCTATAAAAATGTTCATATCATTTGACCTGGCAATACCATTTCTAGGGTTTTATCCCAAAGAGATCATACAAGTGAGAAAAGGACCTGTCTGTACAAAAATATTTACAGTAGCTGTTTTTGTGGTGGCAAAGAATTGGAAATCAAGGGAATGTCCATCAGTTGGGGAATGCCTAAATAAGTTGTGGTATATGAATATAATGGAATACTATTGTGCTATAAGAAATAAGGAGCAGACAAACTTCATAATAGTCTGGAAAGACTTCTATGAACTGATGCTGAGTGAAGGGAACAGAACCAGAAGAACACTGTACACAATTAAAGATACATTTATCTGTGAAGACTGACTTTGGTAGACTGGGCTCCTCTCAGCAATGCAATAAGACAACACCTAAACACTCATGATGGAAAATATTATCCACATCCATAGAAAGATTTACAGTCTGAATGCAGACTGAAGCAAACTACTTGTTCTCTTTTTAATTTTGTTTTGTTCTTCTTTTCTTGTTGTTCATTCCATTAGTTATAATCCCTCCTTGCAATCTGACTAGTGTTTAATATGAAGGTGTCTGTTGAACCAATATTGGATGGCATGTTGCTATGGGGGGGGGAGGAGTTACAGAAAATTTGGAACTTAAAAGCTTGTTGAACTGAATGTTGTAAACTAAAAGTAAGTAAACAACTTAATATAAAAAGATTAAAAATGAGCCAAAAAACCAAAATAAATAAGAAAGCCAGCATACCTTGGCAGAATATTCTCATTGACTTTAAAGTGAAGGGAAAGGAAATGTACAATGAGCATTCTCCCAAATGAGCCCTATGTGCTACATAAACTTATGGTGCACAGTAGTTGTAAAGATTTTGAAAGCCAAACTATTGTCAGAAATGGGCCATAGTACGGAATTTAAAAATTAAAGAGGACATGGGGAAATTATTTCAAACGATGACTATAAATCTAATACATCAATTCCTGCCTCCAATTGGATGAAGGGTTACCCCAGTAACATTGAGTACATTATAGAGGTAACATGTTGTTGTTGGGGGAAAAATGCTGGTCCTGAAATGAGGTCTAGTTTCAAATGTTAGTTCTATGTAACCTGGAGGGGCTTCAATTCTCTTAGATTCAGTTAAGTCATTCCTTAAAGTGCAGAGAACTACAACTATATAAAGTTACTCATGGAGAGAGAGCCAGAGAGGGAGAAATAGATAGAGAGACAGAGACAGAGACAGAGAGACAGAGCCAGAAGGAGAGAGAAATAGACAGAGAGACAGAGACAGAGGGAGAGAGAGAGAGAGAGAGAGAGAGAGAGAGAGAGAGAGAGAGAGAGAGAAAGAGAGAGATAGAGAGAGAGAGACCAAGAGTGCTACTGGGAAGATAGTGCTTTGTACAGTTTAAATTGCTATAAACATGTGAGGTTTAATCATTAATAGAATATTCAAAGTTGCCAAGGCCTTAGAGATCATCTTGTTGAATTCCATAATTTCATAAATCAAAGATGTCAGACATAGGGCCTACAGGCCACATGTGGCCCACAAAATTGTGAAGTACAGCTAGAACCAGATTAAAATGTGGTTTCTATCTGATATTAATATGCTGGTCTTAATAAAAAATAAATATATAAACATGTATAGTTTTCTAAGTGTAGATATATGGGCTACAGGGATCCTTATGTATGGCTGAATGACTCCTCTTTCTTTTTGAATTTGCCAGTCCTGTTATAGATGAAGAACTAAAGATCATGTAGGTGAAATGGTTTGCTAAGGTCATGTAATGCCAATGTGAGGGATAATTTGCAATCAAGTTTCCCCATTCTGAAAAATCAAATCTAGAGTAGCTTCAGCATCCACTAGGCCTAAGTTCACAAGTCACCTGACCTTACAGGAATCTAGGATTTAGAGCACTGAAGACAGAGTCCCCTCAAGCACAAAATATGCCAAATAAGGACAAAATTGCTTTCTGGCCTTACATTGGACACCTACATGTTTCCATGTCCTTTGTCTCTGAGATAGATTCCTGCACTTAGGTTGTCGGCCAGCCTCCCTACCAATGAGAGTGAAGGCCAGTTGGGGGAGAGGGTTGATTTTCTGCATTAGAAGGTTAATTAATGATGCCCTTGCTCTTACCTGTTGCTCTCTCCCTGGCAGACACAATTTGAGCAAAAGAAGGGGAGGCCCTTCTCATGAGAAAGAATAAAGACCTTTTTTGATTTCAGATTCACAGTCTGAACTCTTTCATCCCACACACCAATTACAACAAAGATAGAGTCTTATTCTTGGAGTTTGGGAGAGGGGATGAGGTGTTATTGGGTAGGGATAGACATGAAAAAAGAGTATCACTGATTTTTTTTTTAATTTACAGAAGATGAAAAGGAAGTGCATAAATACACAGAATGATCAATTTTGTAACTCTTTTGTTAAATTTAATTCAGGGTGTCATTGAAACCTTAGGAATGTCTTAAACTACAAGCTTTTTAATTATACATATATACTTATGTAAACACGTGTATATAAATATGTATGTATGTTTTTACAAGAAAGTAACAGAAGTTCATAGTTTATCTTATGAAATCTTCTTACAATCCCATGTACCCTAAATTGTTTATGTTTCTTGCTATTTGTTGCATAAATAATGAGAAATAAAATTAAAGAAAAACAATGACGCATAGCATGGGCTTCATGTTTCCCTGTGCTGCTGGATACTTTCTTGTAGGCTCTGTGCACCTGGAAGTTCTCTCGATTTTATAACTTGGAGGGTAGGGAGTATGTCTTGTATTGTCCCTTCTAGATTGTAGGCTATGTCTGAGTAAGTTTTATATCTTATTCATCTTTATACCCATTGCTGCACCTGTACAGTGGGAAACAGCTTAGTAGTACAGAAGAGGTACCTAGTAACTATATGTAAAATTGATTCAATTCCATTAATTACAAAAAATATTAAATACTTTGTTTATAAAGTATTGTAATTCACCTTTGTGATATGAAATCCAATAAAATAGCAAAATGATCCAGTCTCTACCCTCAAGAAAATTACAGTCTAAGAGGGGAAATAAATGACATTTAAAGTGTAAGCATGATGTGAGCAAAACATAGGTACAAAGTGGAGTGAAAACATTTCAGGAAAGAGAGATCACTTTTAGCTGGGGAGGTCAAGGGTTTCTTAAAGAAATCTTAACTTGCTGTGGAGTGGAAGAAGTGCATTTTTGCCAAATGAATGTCCCCTCAAGTCACAATTTTTATGTTGAAAATGTGTTTCTAGATAAGGAACTCTCTCATAATATTGATACTTGGACTCAACTTAACTCCCTGTATACTATATCTATGCTTGACTCTGCTTTGCAATTTCCCTTCCCCATCCCTTCCCCCTTAGGTGTCACATATCTTTGCTCTCACTACAACTCATTTTGATTCCATTTTTCTCACCCTGGGAATCTCAGGAGGGAGAGAGAAAGGGAAGGAGAGAGAAAAGGAAGGGAAGAAAGGAAGGAAAGTGAAAGGAACTTAAATGGGTGCTTAAAGCACATTTGAGCTGCATATCAGGTTTTATTGGATCAAGCTGGAAGGGGAGTGAGACTGGGAAGAGTGAAATTCACTGACAAAACAATCTTAGATACTCTTAGGATGCAAATCTTTAAATAATACATAAGAGGTTTATGAGGAAACCAGCAAAAATCCCCAGGGCAAGTAATTTCCTTTTACCTCTTCAATTGCTACAACAGTCAGAAAGTTAACTCTCTGCCCTTCCCCACCCCGCCCCATGGGCAACTATTTAAATTACAGAGAAAAGATGTAAACAGAGGAAAGAATTGTGCGGGTACTCCAGGGGAAGGATGGATGATATAATTATGACGATTGTTATGTACAGTAATTAAATACCATTAAGGTTATCATTGGAAGTATATATTAAATGACTTCTTTCAAGCCAAAGTTTCTGATCAATTTAAATAGAATAAAATATTTTTATTTTCTAATAAAATAATATACAGCAAAATAATAATATCCAGAGTAATATATATTAGTAATAATAGCCAGATATAATAATATCCAGAGTAAAAATCCAGCCACCTTTAAAATATGTTTAAGGTAGCTCAGAGACCTTTTCAAAATGACAAAAGACTTAGAGTTTTAGGTGATTTGGTTGTCAAAACTGTGAGTTGGTTGTTAAACTGGAGGAAAGGAAGTCTAGTGCCAGAATGAGGTTGATATTTGACCCTAAAGCCCTCCATCCCGGTCAAATTATTTTGGAGGTCTTCTTGATCTCTCTTCAGTATTTAATGAGGTTAATGAGCTCTTTGTCCTAGATACTCTCTCCTACCAGGGTTTCTAAGACAATCATTATTCTGGTTCTCCTAACAACTGGTAATTGCTTCTCATTTACCTTTGCTGGAATATTATCCATGTCTCAACCCCACTCATCCTCCAACCAACACTCAAGCACCCTCAACCAACATCCTCTTCCTATTCTCAGAGATCTCATCAGCTTTTATGGGTAGTTAGTAGATGACTGCCATAATCTGTACATCCAGCCCTATTCTCTCACTTGAGGTTCATTGCCAATTGCCTTTTGGATATTTCCAGTTGCATGTCATATCAAACTCAATATATTTCAAATAGAACTTATTGTCTTTCCCCTTAATATCTCCCTATTAGTCAAGGATATTATCATTCTTCTACTCACCAAGTTTTACAACCCCAGATTCATCCTCAACTCTTACCTCTTCTTCAATACTCTGCTTTACTTCCCAATTTCCAATTACTTTTCAAGCCTTGAGTATTCTACTTCTATAGAAAATCTCATTTTCACCTCATTGACCTGGGTGCTTAATCTTTGTAGGCCTTAGTTTGTATATCCATAAAATAAGGAGATTGGACTAGATGATCTATTAAATTACCTTATAGCTTGAAATTGATGTTGATTCCCTTATTTTACACCTAATCATCTCTTACCTTAATTATTGTATTACCTTATTTATCAAATTCCCTAATTTCAGTCTTTCTCCATCCTCTATATAGTTGACAAAATTATCTTACACAGTACATCTGACAGTGTCACTCACTTTGTCGAGAACTTTCAGTGACTCCTTATTTCCTCTACAATAAAATATAATCTCCTTATCTTAATATTTAAGGGCATTTATCATCTAGTTACTATCTATCTACTTTTATAGCCTTTTTGAATTTTTATAGGCTTTCCTCCATGTCTGGACTGCATCCTCTCCTCACCCCTATTGCTTAGAATCCTCAACTTCCTTCAAAAATAACTTTGAGTACCAAGTCCTTGGGGAAGGCAGGCTCCAGCCCTTAGACTATCATAATCTCTTTTCAATGATGTTTATTTGGATTCCCAAATGCCAGGTACTTTACAACAGTCTATTTTCTTTTTTTTCCCCCCACATCCCTACTGTCCACCAGTAGCACCTTGCATATAATGTGTGCTTAATATATTGCTTGCGTTATCGTATACTCTATTGTCCAACTGTGGGAGTCATGCAAAAAGTTGTTTTTTGTTTGTTTGTTTGTTTTTTAGTAAATTGGGGGAATGGTGATAAGGAAGCATGAGGAAAGCCAAATCATATTAAATGAGGATGACTTGAAAGTCATGTCCAGCCTGGAAGAGAGAAGTCTTATAGGAGAGAAGAAAGTTATTTTTCAAATTTTCTTTTGAAAAAAATATTTTCAAAGATTTTTTCACACGTATTTTACTAGACTCTTCCACAGAGATTAGAGTTATTTTTATTGTGTCTTTAAAATCCAAAGGGAGAAAAAAAATGCAATTTAAACTTAATACTGAAACTGTCTATTAAGTATTTCTCCATATGGAGTCAAGGAGACAGTGTGGGTAAACTTTGATTCCAATTAACAAGTCAAGTCACCAAACATTTATTAAGCACTTCCTTTGTGACAGGAGCACATATATATAAGCAGAAAGAAAATAGTCCCTGACCTGAAGGAACTTCCATTTTGTCAAGACAATAAATACTTAAAGGAATGGGAACTTGGTGAGGAGATATACACAAGAGACCTACATGAAGGGATAGCAGAGAAAGTCTAGGCAATCAGGATTGGAACCCAGAGAAGAATGGAGACAGAGTGTAGACATTTTCTTTAACATAGTGATTCAAAGAGGAACCACTCAATCAGATCATGGAGGCACAAGGAAAAAGTCTACTTTGACTGTGGAACATCTAAGGTTGGAGTAAACTTCCATAATGATGAGGTCTGTGGCAGAGAGCCCAGGGAGGAATTAAGGAATGTGAGGATTACAAGGAGTCAGCAAAGAAGAAAGAAACAAAAAAAAATGGTGAGGACAAATGTCATTCTTCTGAGAATGATCAACTCATAAAAAGTCATAAAAAGTATTCTATAAAGAGTTTGCAAGAGAGAGAGGCTACTCACAGTGTATTCTAGGAAGGTTCTTACCTGTGGTAGCCAAAGAGAAGGAAAACAGGAAAAAAAGAACACAATAGAACTTCTTTCCTAAGGAGCTAAATTTAATTCTTGAGGAGAATTATGGAAAGAATTATTCAGAGACATTTATCAGTATCTGGAGATAATTTATTGTTATGGGGTTATGTTTTCATAAGAGAAGAGATGTTATATGCTCTTATATTGAAGGTGTTAAATGGCTATGACATCTTTCAGAGTTAAAATATAATTATAATATATATTCTTTTATTATTAATTTCATAATTAAAAATGTCTAGTCAGGAAATTAATATTGATTTAGTAGCAGGAAATTAAGGAGTTAACATGTAGAGAGAAATGAATATGAAATTTTTCAATTTTATTTAGTAAATAATATTTTAATCAATTTACTTGATAGGTAATAAGTGGGGACTCAAGCAAAAAGAAAAAGGTTACTATTTTAAATTAATGGGCAAATACCCAAACATAGCCCTGTGTTACCCTAGAGTTTGGCACAATGAATTTGGATATTGAAATAAGTCAAGTGGCAAGTTGAGGGGTGACTGATAAATGAGTTTGTTCAACCTCAATCCTGATTAGATGTTCAAAAGGCTATTATACAGAAGAGGAATCACATTTGTTGTTTGTTGCTCCCAAGGGAAAAATTAAGGCCATGATAATATAAAATTACAGGGAAGCAGGTTTCAACTCAATAAAAGGAACAATTTTCTAATAATCAGAGGTGTTCAGAATTAGAATGGGTTGTCTCAGTTCACTTCAATCCAACAAATTGTTAGTGAATACTTACCATGTTCAGAGAACTATATCGTGACTTCTACAGTCTGATAGTGGACTATTATATACACAAAAATTAATGTAATGCACAATTATACACGAGGAGTGTTTAATACACTTGGAAGAAAAATTCTACAATTCTTGAGGAAGAAAAATGTTACTACATTTTGGATGATCAAGAAAGTTTTCTTGGAGGAGGTGGCATGTGAAGTTGGTTCTAAAACCCACCAACAGGTGAAAGCAGGGAGATGAAGAACCTCTAGGCACAAGGAACAAAGTGAGAAAAAACAGATGGAGATAATTAGGGGCTATGTAAAATGGATTGGTAAAGTCAGCCAATTGCTCAAATGAGGACTAAATGTAGAGTAGTATTCTAGAAGGAGAAAAAAAGTGGGAGGGACCCAGCCCTCCACAGTCATGAAGAGACAGAGGAAATGGTCCATAGTCCAGAATGACAGTAAATAGAGTACTCTTCAATCACCAAAAGTATTTCTTGCTTAAACTACAGATAGTCATCCCCTTCCTCCTTTTTAGAATTATCCCTAAAGCTCTTATAACATATGTTGACTCTAGTTGCACTCAAGGCCATGTATGTTACATTTAACCCTTCCCGCTAAGTTTCCTCAGTCTCCTGAGAGGAATGAGGAATCTCTCAACACCTTGGGGGCACAATTCTCTCCCCCTCCCCATTCACACATATCAGCTTCATTTTCTGAGGTAAAAAAAAAAAAAAGATGGCTTAGGCTCACCACTTAACTCATTTTCAATACAGCATTAGTCCTACCAAGTTCAAATCCAAATCAGAATGACCTTTATTCCCTAGGGCTTTACAGTTGGACTGACAGTAAAAGCTGGCCTGGATTTTTTGGACTCATAATTCATGCATGTATCAGTTCTCCTGTCTCCCAGAAGCAGGTTTCCAAGCATATTCCACATAGCTGATGCTATGGTAAGTGGTCTAAGCATGCACCAATGTGTGGAATCATTTTTCAATGTGTATTATCCTCATTTCTGTTTGTGTCTTATCCCCCTAACACACGGAGTTTGTGAATGTGGAGGATTGTGTTACACCAAGAAGTTATATTTCCTATAATACATATTAGAGTTATATACACAATGATATTAGAAATGTTTAATGAAATAGGATAAAATAAGTTTCAATTTGAGAGAGGAGAGATTTAGAAATAATTTAGTTAACTCTTTAATAGCATAAAGAAACTAAGAAATTAAGTGACTGGTGAGAGATCAAATCCTAGTATCTTGGAAGGAGAACCAATTCATTCTGGGATGCCTTATGTTAAGAAAGGCAATGAAAAACAGATTATAGTCCCAGAAATCCACTAAGAAATTTGGTCTATGGAATCCTCCAAGTAATAGTCCTTTTCAAATGATTCTCTCTTGCCTTTCAGTCCTGGCCTCAAGATAAAATTAATAATCTGCTATTCATCAGGGAGAATAGACAGACAGACAGATGAATAGATAGATGATAGATAGATAGACAGACAGACAGACAGATAGATAGATGATAGATGGAAAGATAGATAAGTAGATAGATGACAGATAGATCAATAGATAGATACATAGATAGATGATAGATTATAGATTGATACATAGATAGAAATGTAGATAGGTAGATGGATAGATGATTGATAGATAGATAGAAAGATGGATGGATGCACAAGAGCACATCTGTTACTCTTGACTTGTTTTGCTAAAAAGACATGCCTAGGATCTTTTATTTTATTTTTTTCACATTTTAAAGGTAGCTTTCAGAGTCTTTTTTATATTTTAATAAGACACTATAATATGCCTTTTTTTGAATCAACAGTATTGGATTCAATTAAAATCCACGAGCATTAATATCTCTTTTGCTGTCATCTTTTAGAGATTCGGGGTATCCTACAAGAGAAATATTTAATACTTTATGAATCAAATAACCTGGAGTTTAGCAGGTGGATTTTTATAAATCATGAAACATTGTATTGCTAATTACTCACAAACCCAGTATCTGTATTCCCATGAATAAATTCCCATAAAACATGTAATGTGTGAGCTACCACTCCCATAAGTTCCTGGGATATTTGCTATCTTCATTTTTGCCTGTGGAAATTTTTGTTTTATTAAAGGTTGAAACTAGGTGCCACTTGCTCTAAGAAGCTTCCTTTGATCTGAAAAATTAAAAAGGATTTATAGATATGTAATATCCTGACATTTTATTTGACGAAACCGAGGACTGGGGTATAAAGTTACATTAAGTGAAAAAGGCAGGATTTGAACCCAGGTCTTCTGACTCTAGGGTCAGTTTTCTTTTTTTCTTTCTATGCTACATTTTTCTTTCTGTCTTCTCAAATCTACTTAGAGTGCTTCCTGCCAATCTCCCCTTTGCTCTTATGTTAGACTTTTACATACTGTATATTTAATTGTATAGTTATCATATCAAGGGTCTTATCTATTTCTTGGGTGCAAAGATGGCCTTACTTTGTTTCTTTGTATCCCAAAGGCCCAAGACAGAGCCTTGATTTCGTATTCAATAAATACTTGCTGCATTTAATAGGTTATAGTACTCACCCTGACAATGTCCCTAATTCTTCTTACCTTTTGATGGAATTTAGTGTAGCAACCATTTTTTTAAGTGGTCAGTATATAAATGGTATGTCTCTTGCTTATTTCTTGGAGAGCCTATGAAGAGAAGGCATAAAACTAGAATTTTCTAAAGGGTTCTTAGTATTTGCTTGAAAAAAAATACCCCAAGACCTTGTTTTCCTAGGTCTGTGCCCTCGTCCACCAGTGGCTTGACTCTTCCCTTCTTTCAAATGGACAAAACTTTTCACAAGTAGCTAGGATAGTACTATAGCACCATGAGAAGCATAATGACTTTAGATTTGGAGGACTGGGTTCAGATCTCTGCTTTGACATTTGCTTTGCCTGGGTGACTTGGGTCATTCATTTTAAATGTTTGAATCTCAGTTTACCCATCAACAAAATGAAAAGAGGTAGGCTTTGCCACTTTCACTATTTCTTCATTCCCATTATTTCCCTCTATTCCCCTCTCACCCCCTACCAGATAACTTCCCTTGCAAGAAATCTACTTTACAATTACAACCACGTGAATGTCTGTGAGCCACTCTTACATTAGAATGTAGCTAGTTCTCACTGAATGAAGTGGGGACTCATTATTTGATTTTTGTTTTGTTTCATTGCAGTTTGAGTTTGATTAATCTTATTAATGAACTGAAAGTGATGGGAGGGTGTTTCTATAATACATAGACATTCCAGAAAACCAGGTATTCTGAGCATGTCTCAACACCACCACCACCACCACCACCACTACTACTACTACTACTACTACTACTACTACTACTACTACTACTACCACTACTACTACTACTACTACCACTACTACTACTACTACTACTACTACTCATCCTTGGAATAAAATTAATAATAAAAATAATGATGATGATGCCTTTTGTTCACAAAATGGATGTTTAAATCATTTGCACAGTCTGTCTGGTACAGGCTCTTTTATTTTTACTTCTGCTCCTCTCTTAAACGGAGCTCCTAACAATATCTTCTGTACCAAGCATCACATCTCATTTGACATGGCAAGTTTTTCTTCATCACAGACCAATAATTTCTCCAACTAGCCCTTTATTTTATAACAACAGACTTAGGGTATAAGATGAAGTAAATAGGAGGATGAAGCCTTAAGTATAAGTTGCTATTCTCTCATTCTCCTTTCCCTGCTCGTGCCTGGCTAAGGTATGGAAAGGAGACAAACAAAGATTGGTCATCAGGAAGAGTGATTAGTGCAGTTAGAAGTCCTGAGCCTGTTGCCGTGAAAATGTCTGCTGAGAAGATCTGAGTTCACAAGAAAACCTAAATGACTGGCTTTCCTTTAACTTCACTAGATAGTTAAACTTTCAGAATATAGAATTGCAGCCACAACTGTTGTCACCCCTCAGAGCAAAAATTCTATGAGAATATCAAAATATGAATCACACCCCCTTTCAGGACAGGTGGCACTGACTCCTCTGGGTCTGGTAAATGGGAGCAATTTCCCTTGAGCAAAGAGACTTTAGCTTTATTGACATAGTGCTGTGCAACATTATCCTAAATAAACAAATATTCTTCATGATGACAAAACTGGATCAAATGTACCCAACTATTAGTATGGCCCTCACCAACAGGCACAGTCTTCCAGCTGGGGATTTTCTCTTTGCCGTGGAGAATTCACAAATTCCCTAGTGCAAATGCTGGAATCTCTGTCTTCTCCCTTATCCCCTCCTCTCCTCTTCACACTCCTCAGTTATAAGCATTCTGTCTTATTCTTCCCTTTCCACCTCGAGATCCTAGACCTCAGCCCCAAGAGTGAGCCCCAGATGGCCAGAAGTAGAGACAGTATTTTCATTTTATTCCCTTGGTAAAGTCCCAATGGCAAGCAAGAACAAGCTAAGTGCTGAGACATAATGGAGTTGCAAACCATAATTCCAGCACTCTTATGTAAACAATTAAAAATAAAACCTAATCAAATAACCAGGATAAAATTTAGTGCTACAGACCCCCAAAAATGAAAATCAAGGATAGTTCTTTGAGCTATGAGACCCCAGGAAATAATTTCTTCATTTATAACCATTTGTCAAATACCTATCATATACAGGAGTTACACTAAAATCCTCCTTTGGGTTCTTGGATTCCATGTAGGTTTGAATGCAAATTTTGACAGGTTCAATCAAGTTTGATAGGATTCAAATATTGGTCCAAAGACCTTGGGTCTACTTACTGAGAAATATTCTATTTAATATAATTAATAATAAAAACTAATGCTTATTACATATCATTATAAAGTTTACCAAGTTATATATACATATATATATGCATGTATACATACAAATAATATATGTTTCTGAATATACATGCTATATGCACATATATGTGCCTGTGTAAGTGTGTGTGTAGGCATGTATTTTTAAAATCTCAATTGTAACTCAATACTACCCTGTGAGGTAGATACTCCAGGCCTTGTTTTCATCATTTTACACGTGAGAAAATTGAGACGGAGAGAGTTAAAGTCATTGAACCATGGACACAAGCAGGTATCAGAGTCAAGATATGAGCGCAGATTCTTCTGATTGCAAGGTCCATATGCTTCAATCAAGTATGCTCAGCTATTGTATTTAAATGCAGAGAACCATGGATGTAAGAAAGACAACAATATGCTGTTTGGAGGGGAGGCGAGACACAAAAATTTAAGGATACCATATATGAAGGTATATAGAGGTTGCAACAGCAACGAACACTGAGATTCTTATATGAGAGTCAAATAAGTATCAGTGGGATACTATGCTCTGTACATGAAAAAGTTACCAAGATGAAAGATAGTAAATGCTAAGGACAATTATGGGGATGATGAGAGCTGGCTAGACAGAGCTCCTTTAAGTATGCAGAGTGTTCTACATACATTATCTCATTTGATGATAGGGTTTTTACCCTAGAAATACATAGAATGTAGCAGCATCCACTATACCATGCAAGAGAGGTTAAGAAAAGAAGGATGAGGGGCAGCTAGGTGGTGCAATGAATAGAGCACCAGCCCTGGAGTCAGGAGGATCTGAGTTCAAATCTGGCATCAGACATATAACATTTACTAGCTGTGTGACCTTGGGCAAGTCACTTAACCCCATCTGCCCCTCCAAAAAGGAAAAAAAAAAAGGAAAGAGGAATAAGACTAAGGATGATGTGATCACTTCTGGGTGAAGAAACTTCATGGGTGATGTGGCACATTATCTGGATGTTAAAATGAAGAGGAAGATTTTTAATAGCCAGATATGTGGTTGTGTGTGTGAAGGGCATTTAAGGCCCGGTCTTTGTAATAAATAAGAAGAGGTAAAGAAAACATAACAACACACCGACCAAAACATAGGTCTCATTATATACGTCTACTTCATCATCTGTCAGCCAAGACACAGGAAGAGTGCTTGCCATTAACAGTCTTACAAATTCATGATTATGCCATCAACAGTCTTCTGAATTCATGATTGTATAGCAAAGTAAAAGAGTTCAACTGAGTCTGTCAATGTTGTGTCCATTGTTTAAATTGATATATAAATGCTGCTCATTTGACTTTGTATCAGCTCATATAAGGCTTCAAAAATGTCTCTAAAGTCTTCATATTTAACATTTATTTAACACAACTATAGTCTATTACATCCTCATAACCAAAATGTGTTCAATGCAAATAGCTGCTTTAAATATTCTTATAAATGATGATGGGCTTTGCAAATCCACAAGGTTGGACAAGACCGGACAAGGTTTGTGAAAGGTCAGTGAACTAATTTTGTGTAAAGCACAGAATGGGTAAAGAAAAGTCATAACGTAATAAGTAAGACCTGAAAGGAAGATTGGTTGGAACTGGAATGTAGACAGGCAAAAGGAGTTTGTGTTTTATCCTGCAATCAGTGAGACATAAAAAGAAACAAAAACACAAAACAAAAAAATAAATAAATGAAATTGAGTAGAACATGGCATGAACAAAAGGGAAAGAATTCAAATACTAGTGTAAAATAAGGAATGCAGAGAAAAAGGGAGAAATAATGCCCTTTCTTCTTTAGTAATGGGCACAAAAAGATTGAAGATTGCATAAGCTTAGAGATATGGACAGAGTGTGAAGACATTTGATGAACCTTTTTCTAATCTGCATCAGGGGAGAATGGCAGAAGGGCAAGCTTATAGTAGAGAAATACCATAAAATAAATGAGAATCTTAACAGAAAAAGAAAGGTGAAGGAAAGAGACTTTAAAACCATGAGAGATTTGGCGAGGGACCAGTCACAAGTCAAATGAACTTGAACTACAGAGATTATATTAGGTAAAGAGGAAACACACACACACACACACACACACACATACACACACAATTTAATGCAATGGATGTGAAAACAAATTGAATTTGAATAAAAAGAAATCATGTATAAAATGGAGGATGATGGCAGAACGCATCAGAAAGTTAAATCCAGTAATATGTAGGTTACAAGAAACATAGCCATTGTAAAACATGAGACAGAGTTAAAATGAGTTATTAGAGTAGGATATTTTATGCCTCAATCGAATTCAGAAAATCTGGGGTGATAATTATGATCTCAGAGAGGTCAAAACTACAAGTTGATATAGTTAAAAGTGATCAGCAAGGGTAAAATGTATCATACTTTAAAGCTCCATAAATAATGAAATGCTTTCAATATTAAACATATGTACTAAATAGTAAAATGATAAGATGTTCAGAGGAAAAATTATCAAACTATAGAGGAACACACTAAAATAATAATTGTTAGATACTTACATATGTCCCTTTAAAAGCTAGACAAATCCAACAGAAAAAATAAACAAAAGTAAAAGAAATTTTTTAAAGTACAATTTTTTTACAAAAATAGATATGATATATTCCTGTGAATTATGGAATGTGACTCTTAAGAAATAGACATTTGCTGACTTTACATGTGTATCAATAATGAGATATTCACAACACCCATGATGGTTATAAATATGCTGGTATAGTTTTGGATCACAAAATGTGGCAAACTCTCCACATGGAAGGCAGAACCAAGGTCTTTATTCAGAAACCATAACACTGAGTCCCAAAACCAGAAACCCAAAGTCATTATAGTGGTCACAAAGTTGATACACATAATTAATGCAGTGGATACCCACATTCCCAAGCCTTCACAAATAGAACAGGCTCCCTCCAGCAGGGGTCTGTTTCAGACTCATGACAGTTTCTCAGCCTGGTCCTTGGAAGTTCTCAGTAGAAGCTGCAGAAGGAGGATCTCAGCGAAATGTGCAGTCTCCAGGTGGTAACTGAGAGAATCTGAAGGTCCTCCTGGTTATCTCCTTATATACAGTGTAGCTCCTCCCTGTTCAGCCCCTTCCTGTTAAGGTGTGAACTACTCCGAAGGAGTTAACTGGAAGTAAGGAGCTAAGCCTTAACTAGGTGCTAAGTGCCTTTACTAAGTGCTAATAGAAAGGGACATGGAAGATCTTATGATTTCATTAACATTACAACATGACAGACATGATCATGACCATGAGCTAAGTTACAAAGAATTCAAAATTGAATTAAGAGGGGCAGCTAAGTGGTGCAGTAAGTAAATAGGGCACCAGTCCTGGAGTTAGGAGGATCTGACTTAAAATCTAGTCTCAGACACTTGAAACTTACTACTTGTGTGACCTTGGGTAAGTCACTTAACCCCAACTGCCCTGCCTTCTCCCCCCCCCCAAAAAAAAAGAAAAAAGAATGAATGAAAATGAATTCAGAAAATTAAGTGATACCTTTGATGGTCACACTTCAATAAAAATTGTAATAAACAAGGTAAACTTGAAGAAAGCATTAAGACAAATGGAAATAAATATAACCCCCAAAGCTGAGTTCAATAAAAAATGGATCAAAGAAATCAACAACTCTCTCTCCCCAAAATGATATCAATGAGAAAACATACTAAAGCTTTTCAGATGCTGACAAAGTAGTCTTAAGGGGAAAACACACACACACACACACACACACACACTTTTATAATTACATATATATGGACCTTTTCTTCTCTTATCCCTTCCATCTACTTGCTTTCACTAGATATTAACTATCCCCAGACAAAACTTCCTCCCTTACTGACCTTTCCAGAAACAGTGAAGCTTCACTCATAACCTCCAATCCAGTGGTGGTGAAGACACAGTTGGAATGTTCCTATTTCCCTAAGACCACTTCTATTCCCATCTGCCTTTGTTGTCCTCATTCAACAATCTCTCCTCCTGTGAAGTTCACTTGGTTACTTTTTTCTACTTTATTCATAATCATTAAAAATATTTTGTACTTCCCCTGAGACATTTTCTTTCCTTTGTCAAGGAATTTAGTATCTGTCTTACTGTCTTTCTTCTCCAAGTCCTCTTATACTAGAGGACTTCAACATTCATGGTGATGCTCTTTTTAACTCCACACTTCTCAGTTCCTCATTATCCTTCAGTCCCATGATCTTCTGCATTACTCCACCTTTGTCACATTCAGGGTTGGTCATAACTCAGATCTCATAATTACCTACTAGTGTTGAAAAACTCTGACATTCATCTACCTGACCATAACCTCCTATCACTCCACTTCTGCCTCTGCTTTATCCTGCCTAAATGTATTTTTTATCCAAATCATGACCTTTAATCCTTTTATGATTACACTCGTTCTGACATCACTTTTTCACTCACCAATCCTGACTTCATTGTTAATGGATTCAATTCCACACATCATTAACTCTTACATCCCATGACTCATCATATTCCCACTCATATCTTTTCACTGATAGTCTCTTATGCCTAGAATTCTTTGTCCCTCATCTTTATCTCTTGGTTTCTCATTTTGTTCAAGTGTCAATAAATTCCCACCTTGTCCATTTAAGAAGCCACTACTGATTTCCCTCAATGCTAATGCTTTTCATTTATTGATTATCTTCAATTTTTTTCTATAAGATTATTGTGCTAGCATATTGTCTGCCCCCACTAAACAATAAATTCTTTGAAATCAAGGACCTTTTTTTTTCTTTTTTTTTCTTTTTTTTCCTTTTATTTCCCTTCATTTCTTTATTTCTCTAGCACTTAGGCTGTTGTCTGGCACATAGTGGGCACTTAATAAATGTGTATTTACTTGAATACTCATTTCTTTCCAAACCCTAGCCTTGGGTTATTCCTACCATCTTCTGCTAAATGGATCTAGAGGAATTCACATAACTATGATGACTTTGGTGCATTAACATTTAATATTATCTAATTTAAAGAAAACCCTCAATGTTACAAGTCAGCTCTCTTCATTCCTTCCATATTGATTCTCTATTTTACTACCCATAGATGCTATTCCAAACTACCTCTCTCTTGAAGACTTATACATTGCTCTCTCTCTCAGACTTTGCCCTTTATCTTCCTGGTTAAATTAAGAACTTTCATCATGGGCTTTTTCTTTTCTTTGTCTCAAAACCACTAGACATAATACCACTTTCTCTCTTTCCACTACTTCAGTCTCAAGACCAGTTGGGTGCCATTTCTCCTCATCAAGTCTGATACCTCTACATATAACTATGATCCCATTCCTTCTCACTTTCTCTAGCACAATGAGTTCTCAACCATCCAAATTCTCTAATCTACAACCTCTCCCTATCTATTAATTGCTTCACACCTTTCCTTAGTTACTGCCCAAGTTCCCAAAATCTATAAAAATCTCAGCTAGATCGTACCATCCCCTCAAATAGCTTCAATCTCCTCTATCTTTCCTTTCTATCTGACCCAAACTTCTTGAGAAAGCTGTCTGTACTCATTGCACCCTTTTTGTCCCTCTTACTCTTCAACTCTTTGCAAGCTGACTTGTGACCTCAGCATTCAATTGAAATGTTGTTTCCAAAGTTAACAAAAAATTATGAATTGTCATAGCAGATTGTATATTTTCAGTCCCCAACCTTCTGTATCTCTCTTCCACATTTAACACTGATGGCCACTCCCTTTTTTTCTGGGTACCGTCTAGGTACTCATGACATTATTCACTCTTGATTCCTCTCCTACTGGTTCGCATCTCTGACTCATCATTCATATCATATCCCCTTAATTATGGAAGTTTCCTAAATATCTTTTCTGGACCCCTTCCCTGTTCCCTGTCTTTCTACCCTTTTTTTGATAGTTTCATTAACTCTCATCTCTATGTATATGATTGACACATTTCTATGTCACTTCTAGCCACTTTCTGAGTTTCAGTCCTACATTATCAACTATCTCTTGGATATTTCTAATTCTCTGTTCCAAAGACATCTCAATTCAACATGTCTAAAGATGAAAATCTCTTATATTTTCTCTCTCTTCAAATTTTTACTATTTCTTTTAAAGGAACCAGTGTCTAGTTTCTCAGGTTTCTACTGAACATTATCCTTGACTCTTCAACCCCCTCACCCTACATTTGTAATTAGTGGTCAAGTTTTGCCATTTCTACCTCCACAAAATTGCTCACATCTTCCTTCATAAGGCATCACCTGAGTTAAGACATTTTGTCACCTTTCAACTAGATTATTGAAATGGCTTCCTAAATGGTTTTCCTCAAGTCTCTCTTCACTGCAAACATTCCTCCAAATAACTGCCAAATAATTTTCCTTACCCAAAGATCTGACCACATCACTCTCATACTCAATCACCTCCAGTGACTTCGTATCGCTCTAGGATAAAATATAAACTGATTTGTTTGGTTTTAAAACTCTTTACAACCTCATTAGACTTTACTCCCCGTTGTTACATGCTGTGATCAAATCCACCTTTCTCTTTGGTCCTTATATATGGCACTTCATCTTCTACCTCTGTACCTTTTGCACTGTCTGTCCCTGGAATATACCTAATCCTTAACTCTGTCTTTCAATTTTCCTTGTTGTGCAGTTGTTCCAATCATATCCAACTCTTTGTGACCTCATTTGGGATTTTCTTGGGAAAGATACTGGAGTGATTTGCCACTTCCTTTTCCAGATCATTTTACATATAAGGCAATTGAGGCAAGTAAGGTTTAGTGACTTCTCCAGGGTCACACAGCTAGTAAGTATCTGAGCCAAATATGAACCCAGAAAGATGAGTCTTTTGACACTAGGCCTGACACTCTACCCACTATGCCGTCTAGTTGCTATTGCTTCAGTTTTCCTGGCTTCTTTTAGAACCCAACTCATATTTTGCCTTCTGTATTAAACCTTTCCTTATCCCCCTAACTGCTAGTTGTGTTCCTCCCTATATGCTTTGAATTTAACCACCTTGTCTTTACTCTCTTCACATTTATTCTGTAAATACTTCCACATGAGTTGAGTAGAGATTCATTTTTCATTCTTTGAATTCATGCACCTCCCAAATTTCCTGGCACATTTTAGTCACTTCTAAAATGCTTCTTGATTGATTAATTGAATTTTATGTTATCAAAAAAGATAGAAAAAAATTAATTGGGTCACTTCTGGCTGCTTCCCTAGCCAAGACCGTGGCAACTTCCCCAACCTGGACCCAGTGAAAAGCCAGGGTACAGATCTGAGAGATGGTACCCTCCGGAGGCAAAAAGGTGAAGAAGAGAATTCTCCAGCATTTGGATTCTGGAGAGATTGTAATTGGAGATGGGGAATTTGTCTTTGCCCTTGAGAAAGAGGATATGTGAAAGCTGGGCCCTGGACTCCAGAAGCTGCCCGTTGAACACTCAGAAGCAGTGTGACAGCTTCATCAGGAATTGCTTTGAGCAGACTCAAATGTCATGCAAACCTTCACTTTCTATGCTAGTGAGGACAAGCTGGAGAATAGAGAGAATTATGTTGCAGAGAAAATATCTGGGCAGAAAGTGAATGAAGATGCCTGTTACATTGCCCTGGAGGTGGATGCAGAAGGAGATGCTTTGGTTGCAGGTGGAGTTAGTCAGACACTATCATACCTGAGTTGCAAGAGTGAAACTGAAGTGAAAAAAGTTTTCCGTCAACAGTTAGAGGTGTTTATGAAAAAGAAGGTGGACTTTCTGATTGCCAAGTATTTTGAACATGTAGAAGAAGCTGTGTGGGCAGTGGAAGCCTTAAAAGAATCTGGAAAGCCAGTGGCCGCTACCATGTGCATTGGCCCAGAAGGAGATCTGCACGGTGTGACACCTGGAGAATGTGCAGTGCGACTGGTCAAAGCAGGAGTTTCCATTGTTGGTGTGAACTTCCATTTTGACCCCACAACTAGTCTAAAGACTGTGAAACTCATGAAAGAGGGTTTGGAGGCTGCCAGATTAAAAGCCCATTTGATGACCCAGCCATTGGCTTACCATACTCCAGACTGTGGCAAACAAGGATTTATCGATGTCCCGGAATTTCCATTTGGTCTGGAACCCAGAGTGGCTACCAGATGGGATATTCAGAAATATGCCAGGGAAGCCTACAACTTGGGTGTCAGGTACATTGGGGGCTGCTGCGGATTTGAGCCTTATCACATTAGAGAGATTGCTGAGGAGCTAGCTCCAGAAAGGGGCTTCCTGTCTGATGCTTCTGAAAAACAAGGCAGCTGGGGGAGCGCTTTGGGCATGCACACCAAGCCCTGGATCAGAGCAAGGGCAAGGAGAGAGTACTGGGAGACTGCCTCTGGCCTCTGGTAGGCCATACTGTCCTTCTGTGTCCAAACCTGATGCCTGGGGAGTGACCAAAGGAACAGCTGAGCTAATGCAGCAGAAGGAGGCCACGACTGACCAGCAACTGAAGGAACTCTTTCAGAAGCAGAAATTCAAATCTTCAGTAGCCTAATATAATGTGTATACCTGTGTGTTTTGGGTCCATTAGCACTTAGAATTTGTAATATTGCTCTCAAATTAAATAAATAATGGATCTTTCCCCCCCAAAATTAGTTGAACTCTTCAACTAAGCATGTAACTTAAATCTAGAAAACACATAAAATATATACTCCTGTTATGTACAAAAATAGTAACTCTGGAAAACAAAGAAGTGATAAACTCATTTGAAAACAAAGTAACAAAAAATGAACATATTATAGCATTTCATCTAGAATTACTTCCACATTTCCAATCATATTGAGGGACTAAGTTCAATGACTACTTTAGGATGGAGAGGTAATTTGAAGGCGTTGGAACTCTTAGTTTTGTTTCTCAGGAGTCCTGAATGGTAAGCTTCCTAAAGAGTATTATAGATTAGTGTCTGAAAGGGAGCTCAGGGTCCATCCAGGCAAATC
This sequence comes from Pseudocheirus occidentalis, assembly GCA_028646575.1. Classification (NCBI taxonomy): domain Eukaryota; kingdom Metazoa; phylum Chordata; class Mammalia; order Diprotodontia; family Pseudocheiridae; genus Pseudocheirus; species Pseudocheirus occidentalis. Next base: position 2,098,215 of record CM053595.1, on the reverse strand, counting down.
CCATCATTTTAATTAAAAGAAAACTAAGACCTAGATAGGTTAAAGGACTAAGGTCTCAGAGAAACTGCAAGAAGTAGGATTTGAACCCAGGTCCTATGACTTAAAAATTGATTACTTAATTTATACTAAATCATAAAGAAGCACATAAAACTAAGACTAATGCATTAGAAATGTCACTTAGCTAATTACAAGGGACAGAGAGAAAAACAGAGAAAGAGTTGGAGAAAGACAGAAAAAAACAATTGTCAAACTCATAAATGATATATGAAAATAAAAACAGGTACAAAGAGAATAAAGGAAATTATAAGAAAATATCATACCCAATTATGGACCAAATGAATTTTGTCAAATAATTAGAGAATAATTAATATATATCACATAATACATGTATACATGGACATGGACATATACACTAACATTATATGTAAATATACATGCATTATGATGGTGTATATGTATATATGTGTGTGTGTGTGTGTGTTTAGAGATAAGAGTCGAAAGATGGAAATAAACATGCTTCAGTAACAAAGGAACTCAATTCAAGTCTCATTAAGCACTTATGGCATAGAATTAGAAAAAAATGGATCATTCATAAAAAGTATGTTTAATATCAATTGCGATAAAAGTGTACTTTCAGAATAAAGAATTAAATAATGTTTTTCAGATCTTGTGAATCTAATGAAAAATTATATAAGAAAGAAACAAAAACAATTTAAACTTAGCAGTGTCTGACCCATAGTTGGTGCTTAAAGATGTTAGATGAAAAATTATTGTATTTTGCAAAAGGAGAAAATATTAAATATTTTAAAGTACGATGTTAAAAACTTTAAGGTGTCTTTTTAATGTCAAGAAATTTAATATTTTAGTTGGCCTCAGTTCATTTTCACGCAATTGTCAGCACACAACACAAATGAGATACAGCACTGAAGAACAGCTAGTCTGTTAGATTATTTCTGTAACGTCAGAAGTAATCTGATGCTGAACCACTTATCTCTTCCCTAGTTTAATTCTTGTAGTCATTTGAGTTCACTAGAAACAAGCACCTAAAATTCAACACAACTAAATAAGGAGCCTATGTTGTGTAATACTAGTTAACAACAACAACAACAAAAAACCCAGCAGTCTCTTCCCTCAATAAATTTACATTCTTTTAGGAATAAAATGATGTGAAGAGACACACACAATGCAAAACACCTTGTGTTAGAGGCAAAGAGAGCCAAGCAATAGACTTTATTAAAAAATTGAAAAAAGAGAGATTACTTTTATCCAAGGGTATCAGGAATAGCTTCACACAGCACAGAACACTTGAGATTAACAGTAAGACAAAGATTTTAACAGGGAGAACTAAAGATGGAAATTTTTCCAAGGTTTTAGGGACAGATTTTGCAAACAAGTAGAGTTGAGGTTGAGTTGGAGAATGTCAAGTAGTTCTGTTTGGCTGGAATACAAAATTCCTAACAATAAACAATGTCAAAAAAGTTTAGAAAGACATTATTCAGTCCAATCCTTACCTGGATAGAAATACACACCCACACCCACATCCACCCCACATGCATGTATGTGTGTATGTGTGTATATGTGCATATACATAAACACATACATATTTTGTGTATGTATAGGTATGTGTGTATGTTTCCTGATATTTTTAGCTAAAAGTAATCTTTCTGACCTCAAATTTTTCTCAAGTATGTTTCCTTGCTTGTCTCTCTTTTCCTTTAATACAAGATATCTTACATAATATTTGTGTCTTCACATCATTCTGCTCTTAATAGAATATAAATTGATTCAAGGAAGAGACAATTTTGTTTTTTCAAACTGCTACATGTTTCTCCAGGATTTATTGGAATATCTTTACCACTAGAATTATGACTCCTTCCTAAGATGGTTGTTGCATTTTTGACTAGGTTCACCTGGTAGAATGGTTCTCTCTACATGGACTTGGTTCTGGCTTCTCTGTCACTTCCAAGTCAACAAGCTTAATATATTTCAGGTAAGTGCACTGTGCTAAATTCTGGGAAACCAAATACAAGCTAAAAAGGAAAACAGTCCTTACTCCCAAATGAAACCCCAGTTGAATAAGGGAAGAGAACACATAAAATGAAAAGTGGATGTTTGGGAGAGAGTGGGAAGAAATAAGTCTGGAGAGTTAGGAGAGGAACTTTGTGATAAGGAAAGGAGTCACCATGGTAGTCTGGCCCGGTCAGTTTCCTTAAAATGGAAGTCACAGAAGTGACTGAACAATCGGAGGGACTACAGAGATACTGTGGTTTTCCTGCATGAAGAGGCTGCTGGGTCACGATGGAGACACAAATCCAAAGATATTCCACCTTCTACACTTAGTTGTGCTTTGTAACGTAAGCCGGGTAAGTCTTATTTCTTCCTTTTGATATCCTTTCAGATGCTTGAAGAAAGCTATCCTTTCCCCCTAAGTCTTCTCTTCTCAAGCCTAAATATTTCCAGGTACCTTAAATTGACCCTTGTTTGATGGGGTTTTTAATTCCCTTGATGTTCTGATATATTTCCTGTATGCCAAATCGAGTTTCTCAAACCCCTAAAGAAATTATGATGGGTTGAAAGCTATGAAGGAGAAGATGGTGGCGTAGAAATAGAAAGGTTCCGCAGCTCCCACGCAGCCACCGTAAATACCCATAAAATATGACCCTAAGAAAATTTTAAGGGTCTCAAACTCACAAAAATATTGAAAACACATATCTCTGTGAAGGCAGCTCAGCAGGAGGGGCTCATTGCAACAGGCCAGGAGCCAAGACCAGCCCAGCCTGAAAGCAAAACCAAGGCCAGGCTCCAGGGTACTTGGGAGGAGCCGAGCTGAGTTGCAGTGTGAGTCTACTTCAGAGAAGATCTACAGCACCTAGCTGTACCCATCTCCACATCTAGCAAG
>CM053595.1:2077585-2094816 GCA_028646575.1 Pseudocheirus occidentalis | reverse complement strand
GAGGGGCTTCACAGTGGGATTGCTGTTATGGGGTTGGGGCAGGAGCAAGACGGGGAGAAAATGTGTAATTCAAAAAATGTAATGAAAATGAATAATGTAAACAAGAAAACAAATAAAAACTAAATTAAAAAAAATAAAAAAAATTTTAAAAAAGATTGATTCTATTTGGCAAGGTGGATAAGGTTTGAAGAAACTCCATTTTTAGGTCATCATTGTTTGAACAGATTTGTAGTCAGTTCTTATTTCCCAGAGCTCTATGATGGACTTAGAAGATTGCTAAATCTGTCTTAATCTACCTCAGCCACAGCCCTAAAAGTTTATAATTTTCACACCTATGACATCTTCCTTGGAGAACTGAGGATAGTGTCCTGAGCAGAGATGGTGCTCAAGGTGGTTTGAATTGCCTAGGACCTGCCACTGCGTTTTTCTCCATGTCGTGGTTTTCTACTTTGGTTTTTTTTTTCTTTTGGTGGTAGATAGTCATGGTGGTGGCTGGTATGACAGACTTCATCTTCACAATGTCTGTTACTTTGAATGATGGCTACAAATACAAATATGTTCTCAGGGCTGCTGATTTGGGGAACAGTTCTAGTCCCAGTTCCCTCAGTCTCATGGTTCTAAGTTATCTCTAACAGTTTATGATGATGATTATTTCTAATAAATCTCAACCAGTTGTCTAAGTTGTGAGTTAGGTGATACAGTAAAATGCCACCCCTAGGGAGGCACAGCAACAACTATTTTTGCCTGGAGACTACTAAAATAGTTGACAAGAATCCTGAAATGCTAATCATTTCTGTTTTTATATCATTAAACTAGCACCCCACTTTATGTGATGAAAAATTTTGCATGAATCTTAAAAAAATATATGAGGTCGCATTGAGTTTCAGGCTGAGCCTAGTTAAAGTTCTCATAATGACTGGTTGACATAGAGTACAGCAGAACAAAAGATTCTTTTTCTATGCTCTGTTACCATACGGAAGGAAAGAAATGCACAACAAATCTGAAATACCAAAAGTCTGATTGTTTCAACACAGATGGTGCTGACCACTGAAGTGGGCAAACCATAAGTGTAAGTTAAATGAACTAAGGACATTAGGCTGTTCATTATGTGACAATGTTATGTCATTACAAAACTGGAAATAGACCTCATAAGTTATAGAAAAGGGATTTTATGCTTTAGTCAAGAGTATGTTCAGCCAAAACATACACAAAAACCTACTGATGAACAATGCAAGGCTACCATAGTGATAAATGTGCAAATAAATCCTTCCTGGATTAAACAAAATTAAAGAAAAAAATAAAAATACTAAAATTTAAAGGGAAGCAAATAAAAACCCTTGAGGTTATTGAAAGTTTTAGGTGCTTCAGAAATTACATTTAATGATAAAATAGGTGACAAAAACAACACCAGTATTGGAAATACTTTTTTAAAAGGAGATAAGCATACTTAGAATGGAATTCTAAAAAAATCATTTTTTTATATTGGATAGAAAATCTACCTAGTATATCAGTTATATACCAAAGGAAGGATATTAAAATTACATAATTGTCAAGAATTAATTATGTCATAATATTTGAAAGAAATTATTAAAATATTTCAGGACCCAAACATAGCAGGATATGTGTTGAAAATTGCCATGGTTAGAGTCATTGAATAACGGGTACAGTTTTCAAGGAATAAATCTAGCATGCTTCAAAGAACTGGATGGTAGAAATGACATGAAAAAAACTTCAAATATTTGTAGATAGACTTTTGAAAGGATGCAACACTCTACCTGTTGTAAACAGCATACAACTTGAATGTCACATTACCAAATAAAGGACAAAACAAAACAAAATATGGAATGTAGTCAAGAAAGTAAAAGTGAATTAGAAATCCAGATGTTTTCAGGGAACAATTAAAAGGAAAGGTTAGAGGCTGTTCAAAATTTCAGAGTAAAACAAAGGATAAAATAGTTAAGTCAACATTCATCAAATGCTCTATTATATATTCTGGGGAAGTAAAGAATTGAGCATTAAGATAAAAGCCCTGAAGAAAGTGGACATAAAAAATTGTTGATTGCCTATATGATCACAAGAAAGTCCAGTACAAAGAAAATGAAAATTTGGGATCAAATATGAAACAGAAAAATTTTGAACTCTTCATACAATGAAGGAAAAAAAGTTACTTCAAGGGAAGTGATAGAAAATCTAGCTTCTCTAAGCAAACTGGAAAGCAACTGTGCTGGAAGAGAACCATGAAGATTGATTCAGATGCTTCATCATTGTATATGGATTAGTGAAAACAAAGCCTTAACCATCTTCCTGTCACATGAAATCTGACCCAAAATTTCTCGATAGATGATATTACATAGCCATTATACCCAAAAGATGAAAATATCGCATGTAGGTCAATTATCTCTAAATATATTTAATGTAAATCATTCACAACTTGTGTCACTATAAACACTTTATAAGCACTTAATAAGAAAACAAGATGTTAGTTGAAGACCAAAATAGTATGACAAAAAGTCCCGTGGGGTATAACGAACAATTTATTATTGACTTAATAATTATTGAATTATCTCCCTAAAAGTATTATGATATTTTTATTCTGTTTATTATGGCAGTCTTTGACTCGCTTTCAAATTTGTGCCTTATTTATGTACTGGAATTATATAACACTACTATGTGTAAGAGGAACACCATAAATGTTTGAAATCCACAGAGAGAATTTTATCTCCTTAAAATATTCCATCAACACAATAATATCAAGAACACTTTTTTTAATTTAAGGATATTTCAGAGGAATAGTTATAACTTATTCTGCTCTGCTCAGACTTAAGTCCATTATTATATCTCCTAAATATAACCAAGTATGGATTTTAATTAAAAGAGTTGAACCAAAATTCCCCAGTCCTTTGATAAATATGAATGACATCAAACTATGTGACTCCATCAAAAAAAATATTAGCTTCTTCATCTCAAGGGACCTTTCTCTAATGATATCAAAATAGCATTTGGAATCAATAAGTATAAAATTTTTAACATATGTACAGAAAAGATAGAGACAGAAAACTTTGAACTTCAATCTGGAAGTCACATTGAATTGATGAATAAAAGTTATACCTATGAATACCTTGGCTTACTCCAAGCAAGACACATTGAGCATAAAGATATCAAAGAGAAGGGTGGGGCTGAATATGCTAAGAGAGTTGCTGGTATCCTGAAATCAAAGCTGAATGGGAAGAATGCCATTACAACCATTAACACCTTCACAATACCAATCTTAACAGAAACTTTACAGAACCATAAAATGGAACATAATAGATTTGAAAACTAACCTAACAAAAACTCAGCAAATATTAACAGTATTCAGGGCCTGTCACCCAAAGACAACTATGGAAAGATTAATACTTTCTCATCAGAAAGGAGGAAGCGAGTTCATTAAGATTCTTAATGTTCATGAGAAATATGTCAAAAATTTATTTGTGGAATAAGCAGACACCCCTTTACTAATCAATAGTAAATTCTAATAACAGAAATCCTCAAATATATTTGCTAAATGTAACTTGAAGTGGATTGACTCAAAAAGAAAATTATGAAATGGCTAAAAGTCAAATCCAGAGAAAACCAATTGGTAACATTCACATGAGCCCAGCCAACCAGATTGCTTCAAAGACATCAAACAAATAGTTCCATTATGAAGCTTTTCTTGTGTAAGTAGAAGGTTTTTCATAACAATTCAGGACGAAGGCATTGTTCAAAGAAATGGTAGAATGGTTTCTCTTAAGGAATATGGACTTAGGGATCAATGTAGCATATTCTATAAAATAATAAAAGCAAAGCAAGACATCACTACAATCTGGCAATATATGACCTAGTGCTAAGAATTATACATCAGAAATTCGCTGTCTTTTGTGGATGGAGAGATATTAAATAAAAATAGAATAAAAAATATATTGAATAACCCATTAAATTGTACTGTAACCAGATCAGTATCGTAAAACAAACCTTTGCCCACCATCATGCAGAAAAGGCATTGATCTATAAAAATTTCAGAATAACTTTTTAAATATATGTCTCCATAAAAAATAATAATCATGAAAGAAAGCCAAGATGGAGGAGTAAAAGCAGGCACTTTCTTGAGATCTCCCTCAAACCTCTCCAAATAACAGTAAAAATGACTCCAAATTCTAGGGATGTAGGACCCACAAAATGATAGAATGAAACAAATCTCCAGCCCAAAACAGCCTGGAAGATCAATAGGAAAGGCTTTTCACACCAATCTGGGAGCGGAGGGCAGTCCAGCACGGGCCATGCCATCATAGACAAGACTGGAGTAGGCCTCAGGGGACTGAATCAATAGTAGCTGTGGTGGTTTTCACACTTTTTGGCCCACAAATGCCAAAGACAGCATAGAAGATCAGAGGGGAAACTGTCAGGCCTGGGTTAGAGAGGACTGCAGTCTGACACCAGCCCCAGGGTGGCAGAGGTGATATCATTAGTGGTTGCAGTAGCAGCAGCAGATACTTCCCAAACTCCTGGCCTGTAGATGGTGGGGAGATTGAGCAACTGATTAGATGGCATTGGAGGGTTCTCTTTGCTGGCCTGTAAAGTCAACAGCAATTGCTGTGAATATGCATGCATATTTCCAGGGTAGATATGCAAAACACAATTCTTCCTCAAAGGAAAAGCCAAAATATTTATTTGGAATATCATTAGAATACCAGGAGGTAAGATTTAACAGAGTATTTATCACTAATCAAGGGAGTACCATGGATATCTTAAGCCTTCTTAAACAAATTCCTCCCTTTACCAATTCATGGCTTGCTTCTCTCTCTCTCTCTGCTTTGTCTTCCTCTCTGCTCTCTGATCATGCTCTCTCTCTTCTTTTTTGGCAAGCTTCTCCCACACTGAACTCCATGTGAACCAGGCTCCATGTGTTAGACCAATGTAATAGTAATGCAATTTGAAGATCCCCTTGTATTGGCAGGCTAACAGGCACTTAGGACTTAGTTTCAAGTTCATAATTGTGTCAAGTATTAAGACCTAGAACTCGTGAATCCCACAGTAGGATGGACTTGTTGACATAAAAGGAAGGGGCAGAACAATGAGGATCTAATTCCTTATATAAGGAAAAGCCCCAGGCTGAGAGAGGGCAGAATTTCTGGGAACAAGCATCATGGAGGCACAGCAGTTACTGCTGCAGAGAGAGAGAGAGAGAGAGAGAGAGAGAGAGAGAGAGAGAGAGAGAGAGAGAGGGAGAGAGAGGGAGAGAGAGAGAAGTGTTGGGAATGGGAATTGCTGAGACAAAGAGGGACAACTGCCAGGATCCTGGGAACTTCTGAGAACTGCTATGAATTGAGAACAGAATGGAGAACAGAACTTGTGCTGCTAAAACTACTCCTGAGAACCTCTGAGAAATGAGAAGAGAAGAGAATTTGGAGGAAGCATGACTGTAGTGCTGGTACGCTGCCTGTATGTTTTGATGTTACTTTATTAGGTTTGTCTGCTGATAGAGGATGGTGCTGTTATTACAGAAGCACTAGGACTTTGCAGCTGGATCAGAAGACCTGAAAGAGGATTTTCTTGCTGTATGCTTACAGATATCCTGGAGGTGGGTCTTACTGACATTTTTCAGAGGTACTGGGTCTATAGTAATGATTTGTGCTGATTCCTCAGACCTTGTTGTTAGGTCTATGTTGATTTCACAGGCAGAAAATGAATTGATGAAGATGCCAGAAATATGTATGCTTTGTCTTCCCAGGAAAAGAAGCTGTGAAGGACTTGAGGTGGACTAGACACTGTGAGCTTCAGTATGGAACAGGAAGTAGACAAGGACTGGACAACAAAGAACCGGCAGGAGCTGTGACCATGGAAGGGAACCATGGAAGCGGAGAGACAGCCTCTAGTTAAGATGAAAAAACCTCTCCTTGTGTATTTAATTCACACTGAGAAGATCATGATTTACTAGGAGTGGAGAACTTTGACCTTTACATTTAGATGATTGAGTTAAGGACCTACTAATTAAGGATGATCATAAACTAATCTCCAATTAAGGAGAAAGAAGACTGGTTGAAAAGATTAAGACAATGTGACCTAGGGTTAGAAAACTTGTGACCTCTGTACTTTGTGTCAAATAAGAGGCTTGCCTCCTTAAGAATGATTGAGCTATTAAATGAATGTACTTTGTTTAAAACTATGTGACCACTTTGATGAAAACTATGTGGCTACTTTAGTGATAAATTGTTAACCCAATATAATGGGTGGGGAAGATATTCCTATTCCATTAATATGACATGGTGCTGAGGCAGGATTTCATTGTTTTGCCTGTGCTTGGATCTGGGCTGCAGTCTTGGGTGGTAGCCCTATGGTGAGGAGGACAGCTGGTATGTCAGAGCTTGTGGATACAGTGGAGAGTGAATCCTCCTCACAGCTCCAACAAAAGAAAGAGTATTTGAGGTCACTCTAAGACCAGGGCATAGGTTAAGAAAAGAGTAAACAACTGTCCTTTGTTCATACCACTTTGGAAGAACTGAAATATTACAGGCATGTAGAAATATCACTGACAACTGTTGTATAAAGCCCCTGAAGTTTAGGACAGTACAATTCCCCCCTGCCCCTGCACTTCTCCTGTGCTCTCCTCCCCCACACACACTGGAAGCAGAGACCCACCTTAACAAAGACTTAAGAAGTCAAGGATTGGACTGGGAAAATGAGCAAACAGCAAGAAAAAAACCTCACTCAATAGAATCTTACTTTGGTGACAAAGAAGATCAAAACATACAACCAGAAGAAGACAATAAAGTCAAAGCTCCTACATTAAAAAGCCTCCAAGAAAAAAATTTGAATGGGTCTCAGGCTATGGAAGAGCTCAAATAGGATTTTGAAAATCAATTAAGAGAAGTGGAGGAAAAATTGAGAAGAGAAATGAGAGAGATGCAAGAAAAATCACCCAAAAAAAGTGAGTCAAAAGTTTCTAAAGGAGGCCCCAGGAAATACTGGAAAAAAATAGCATCTTAAAAAATAGAATGACCCAAATAGCAAAAGAGGACCAAAAAGCCAAAGAGGAGAAAAATACCTTAAAAAGCAAAATGGCCAAATGGAAAAGGAGATCCAAAAGCTCGTTGAAGATAATAATTCCTTAAAAATTAGAATAGATAAAAGGAAGTTAATGACTTTATGGTAAATCAATAATCCATGAAGTATAAAAACTGTCTAACACAATGAAAACCTAAGTTGGATCAAATGTGAAACAGAGTTTGAGCACTATTAATATAAGTCAAATGAAGTCACTAAAATTCTTGCTTCCCTGAAAAACTAGAAAGTGGCATGTCTACATAAAACCTGTAATTATTACCTCCAAAACTTCACAGTAGCACATCAATCTCTTGCAAAGCACATTATTGTTTTCTACCTTCTTCCACACATATTAACAGAATTGCATATTTATTATGCAAAGGTGAAAACATTAGTGAACTTCAACTATATGTTTATATATATATGTATTTTTTAAATATTCAGTTTATATTACTATAATTTTTTATAAAGCTTACTAGAAAACAATATATTGACTAAAGAACAATAAAAAGAGATGTCAAAAAGTATTGGAGATATAAAGAATCGCTCATCATTTATTCTGTAATTATCAAACAAGCCCCCTAAAGCACCAAATTTTTGTGCTCTCCTTATTCATTATTGCAAAACATAAACTTGGTTCTGCACTCATGGCCTAGTCCTATATTAAAAATATTTTAAAAACTAAGAATGTGAATTAGCCCTGAAGCATTTAAGGTTTATAATTGGATACACACACATATACACACAAAACAAACAGACAAACAAATAAACAACCCAAAACACTTTCAGGCTACAAGGGTGTTAATTATAACATGAATAAGATGACCAAAGGTTATAGGAACTATAAATTAAGGATACGAGGTGAAAAATTGAATTCAGTAGCAATGATAGGCAGATATAATGTCAGAAGATGGGTTGCCTTTGCCCATCTGTCCTCCACAGAGTCTGGAATTGGATTTTGATAACAACAAAGAACTAACATTGAAAATATTTACAGATCAGAAAATCAAACCTTCTTCTTCACTTTCTATCTAAATTCTGGATGCTGCATCAATCTAGGGTCACCATGCAGCTGCTGAAATATGGGCTACATGTTTTGAAGTTTAAAATCTTTGGATTTTTTCAATCTCTCCTTTCAGTATCTTGTTTTTCTGAAACTTCCCCATCTTTATTCTTGTTTTCTAGTTCCTATGTAATTAAATTCTTGTACATAATGGATGAGGGTTATTTTTTTATTCTAGATTTATATACAGTAATTAGTAATTAATAGTGGTTTTAACAGGGTTTGGTCAAAACTTAATATAAAATGCTGAATTGTCTGATGCCATATAGAAAATTTTGCTCTATTTTTAAAATACCACCAATGCAATAATGTCAATAACAACTGATGTAAAAAGGAAAAGTTATATCTTCCCAGGAGACATTTTAAGCCAATGGTGTTTTTTTCTGGCTAGGTATAAACCCATGATCAATCACTTGAATAGAACCAAGTACAGCTTTCATGTCATAGATGGAATCATGCTAAAATATTATATCTTGTATACAGATGACATCAATTTATACATGACCATCAAAAGGTACATTAAGCTGCTACTTCATCTCATTTAAACTTTTAAAAAATGATGTCAAAATGCCATTTGGAGGAGATAAACATAAAATTTACAATGGGTGCCAAGGATAAGGAGCAACTCAAGGCTCTGAGCATGTATAAAGAGGTCAAATTGAACTGATGCATACGCCTTGCTCTTCTGCTGGGTGACACATCAGGTATGAGGCTATCAAGGAAAAAGCTGAGAATGAATATGTTAAGAGACTGGCTGAAGTCCTGGAATCAATTCATCTTAGGAAGGACACATAGAGAGTAATTAACACTTAGCCAGTATAAGCCTTAACATATATTTTTGGTATGGTAAAAGAGATGAAAACTGATATAGAAGATATCCAAATTAAAACTTGCATGGTGTTAAGAAAATTCCGGGTTCTTCACCAAGGCAACTCTGAATGGATAGATGATCTCAGAGTACACAATTAACACTTTGAAACGAACAAAAATATCTATGCTTGTGTGTGTGTGTGAGTGTGTGTGTGTGTGTGTGTGTGTGATTTTCTTGGCAAAGATACTGGAGTGGCTTGCCATTTTCTTCTCCAGTTCATTTGTCAAATGAGAAAACTGACACAAATAGGGTTAAGTGACTTGTCTAGGGTCACACAGCTAATAAGTTACTGAGACCAGACTTAAACTAAGTAAAACTCACCTTCCTGATTCCAAATGCGATACTCTAAGACACTTCTGCCTCTTAGCTGTCCCCAGGCAACACCCAGTATTACATACATTTTGAAGACGGCACTGACCTGAGTTGATAGAGAGGGTTTACTTCCTAGATACTACTTATATTCCTGAAATAACAGGAGCAGTAAAAAAAAAAAAGATGGTATCTTGTCTTCATAACATTTTTATCTGAGTCCCTCAAAAGGATGAGAATGATCCAATAATAATAGCCACCCAAAGAATAACAAAAAATACTAGAAGCTTGCTACACTTATAAATGAACAGGTCACAAACTCTTATGTTATAAATATGCTACCCAATGCTGAATTTGAAAATGTAATATTGAAAATTGACTTAAACTGTACTAATAGCAGGGCTTCATTTCACATAGAACTGTTGCTCATAACTATCTGGATATAACAGAGAACAAAACAATTGAAAGAAAATGTTCTACCTATTGCCATACTTAATATTCATAATAGCAAAAGTATATGCAATTAGAAACTTAAACAAAACGTATGAAGACCAGTGGAGCCAGTTAAAGCCATGTGGGAATAACACAAGGTTCATGTTGTTGATATCTTTACAGCATATGGATCTGCCCTGAAGTTATTTTCTGTGAGTCTATATGAGCTGAGTAAAGAATTCTACACTCTCATTCAATGAACAAAAGTCATTTTTTCCTCCATTTTGGTAATAGATCAGAGAACACAAACAACACAAGAATAGTACCAAGGTAGTCACTTGTCTCTAAATCATTTCTATATGAAATCCATGAAAAAAGAAGCAGAGATAGCAATGATACGATGAAGATAAAATGTTGAATTTGAAAAGGTTTTAATTTTACAGAAAAGTAATAATTATTCTTTCATTTTCGTATCTTGTTTTTTTTAATATATTGAGACAATTACTTGATGATAATCTGGTGGATTTTTTTGCTAATGGAAAGTCTTTCTAATGGTAAGTCTGTTTGGTCACATGGTTTTTAAAATTAAATTTCATTTTCCATTCTAAATTTTTCTCTCCCTTCTCTCTCTCTTTGACCCACTATAAATAGATGTAGGTCAAGCAAAACAAGTTCCCACATTAACCATGTCCAAATATATGTGTGGGTGTATATGTATATGAATATATGTACATACATATACACACATATATGTGTTCATAAATATACATACACATACACACATGTATTTCAATGTTCACTTTGAATCTAACATATTTCCTTCTGGAGGTGGATCACATGTGTCACATATAATTTTAAAGGAAGGCAGGTCACCACTGAGTTCTATATTCTCACAATCTAGACCAAATCTGCCATAGAATTCAGTCAGAAGTTGAAGGCTTCAGCATATTTCTCCCTTTTTTTGTTTCTTGTGTCCATCAAATTTTCAGCATCTCAGAGATTCTTCCTAAAAGGAAGTGGGATACATTCAGGTGATTTGTTGCAGGTGAAACAGGGATTTTGATCTGGGTTAATTAAAAAAAAAAGACTATGTCAGGGTAAACATAAAAGTAATTTAAGAAATAAAAAATAAACGTCCTTCCAAAATAGATGATGATAAAAACAATACTGGAAAGCTATGGCCAGGGTCTTCTCTTTCTCCCATCTATAGTCTATAAAGCAAAGGGACTAATTGCCTGTATGCAAATTCACCTTTGCAAGTAGTCCTGAAACTGATGGTCTTATCTCATTATCTTCATTGTTTTAAAATGAGGTTTTAAAAATCAATCTACTCTTTTGACTTTTGACTTTTTTTTGTCAAAAAGTATGACTATTCTCACAGACAAAATATGTGGTTATTTTATGTAGTTGAATTTGCCTACAGAGAGTTTCAAATTTGGAAAGATCAATTAATTGGAGTAACAAGGTCTGAATCAAGATTATTTTTTAAAAAGAATGTTTAATAAGGTAGCAACAAAAGTGCCCTTTATTTTGATAATCATAAACCAATATATAAACATGAGGCATCATCACTAGTTATTTTTATTGATTGATTTAAGTTTTCAACATTCAATTCCACAAAATTTTGAGTTACAATTTTTCCCCATCTTTCCCCTACACCCCACCCCAAAATGGTAAGCATACAGATTACCCCTTCCCCCAGTCTGTAGACTCTTATATCTCCCCTCTATCCTTCCCATTCCCTCTTTCCCCCTTAATTTCTTGTAGAGTAAGATGGACTTTTATACCCCAGTGCCTGTGTCTCTAATTTCCCAATTGTATTTAGCAATTTTTTAACATTTGTTTTTAAAACTTTGAGTTACAGATTCTCTCCATTCTTTCATCTTCACCACTACCCTCCTTCCCCTGGGGAAGACCAGCAATTCAATATAGGTTATATATGTGCAGTTATGCAAAACATTTCCACAGTAGCGTTATTGTGAAAGACTAACTGTATTTCCCTCTATACTATCCTGACCCCATTTATTTTATTTTTTTTCCTTTGACCCATCCCTTTTCAAAAGTGTTTGCTTCTGACTAACCCCTTCCCCAAACTGCCATCATTTCTATCATCACCTCCCCTCTTATCCCCTACCTCCCTACTTTTCTGTAGGGTAAAATACCCAGTCAACTGTTACGTTATTCTCTCCTTCAGCCAAATCCAGTGAAAGTTTGACTCATTCCCTTTCACCATCCTGCATTTCCCTCCTATTCTAATAGCTTTCTCTTGTATCTTTTATGTGAAATGATTTGCTCTATTATTTGCTCAATAAATTGCCCTCTCCCTTTCTCCTTGTCCCAATATATTCCTGTCTCACATCTTAATTTTATTGATTAGATATCAACCCTTCATATTCAACTCACCCTGTGCCCTCTATGTACACACACACACACACACACACACACACACACACACTCACGCATGCACACCTATCTATACATGTATGTATACACATTCCGTTCTTCTATCCTAATAATGAGAAAAGTCTCATGAGTTACAAATATTGTCTTTCCTTGTAGGAATGCGAACATTTCAACTTTAATAAAATCCCTACGATTTCTCATTCTTGTTTACCTTTTCATGCTTTTCTTGCTTCTTACATTTGAAAGTCAAATTTTCTGTTCAGCTCTGTTCTTTTCATCAAGAATGCTTGAAAGCCCTCTATTTCATTGAATGTTTATAATTTTCCCTGAAAGACAATACTCAGTTTTGCTGGGTAGGTGATTTTTGGTTTTAATCCTAGATCCTTTAAACTGTGGAATACAGTATTCCAAGTCCTTTGATCCCTTAATGTAAAAGCTTCTAGATCTTGTATTATCCAGACTGTGTTTCCACCATACTAAAATTGTTTCTTCCTGATTCCTTGTAATATTTTCTCCTGAACCTGGGAACTCAGGAATATGGCTATAATATTCCTAGGAGTTTTCTTTTAGGGATCTAGTTCAAGAAGTGATTGGTGGATTCTTTCCATTTCTTTTACACCCTCTGGTTCTACAATATCAGGACAGTTTTCCTTGATAATTTCTTGAAAAATTATGTCTATGCTCTTTTTTTCTTCATGGCTTTCAAGTAGTCCAATAAATTTTAAATTATCTCTCCTGGATCTATTTCCAGGTTAGTCATTTTCCCAGTGAGATGATATTTCATATTACCTTCTTTTTTACATTTTGGGGATCTGTTTTATAATATCTTAATATCTCATAAAATCATTAGCTTCCATTTATTCCAATCTAATTTTGAAGGAATTTTCTTCAGTGAGCTTTTGAACTTCCTTTCCCATCTATCCAATTCTGCTTTTTAAGGCATTTTTCTCCTCATTGACTTTATGGACCTCTTTTTGCCATTTGAGTTAGCCTATTTTTTAAGGTGTTATGTTCTTCAGTATTTGCTGGCGGAGGGGTCTCCTCTAGCAAGCTGTTTACTCTTTTTCATTCTTGCATCACTCTCATTTCTCTTCTCAATTTTTTCTTTGCTTCTCATATTTGATTTTCAAAATACTTTTTGAAGTCTTCCATGATCTGAGACCAATTCATATTTTTCTTGGAGGCTTTTGATGCATGAATTTTGACTTTGTTTTATTCTGGTTCTATGTTTTGATCTTCCTTGCTGCCAGAGAATGAATTTATAGTTTGATTTCTCTTCTTCTCCTAGCTCATTTAAGCCATCAGTTCTTTGACTTTTGAGCTCTTTGCCATGGTAAAACTCTGTTTCTAGAGTGGAGTGTGCTGTGGTCCCAAATTTCTGGGGTTTTGCACAGCTGTTGTCAGAGTGACTTCTAGGCACTTTCTCAAAACTGTGAGGAAGACTGTCTCTCAGTAGCCTTAACAATCTTTCCCATGCTTCTCACTCCAGGGCTGCCACCTAAGACTGCGACCCAGAGCCAAGCAGGGCAAAGCAAGAGAATCCTGCCTCAGAGGCAGCAAAGAGATTCCTGCAACTGTCCTTTGGTCAGTCTCTTGCTCCTCCCACTAGCTGTGGGACTTGATCCCCATAATCAGCCAGACCACTGCCATCACTTCTGCCATTCTGGGGGAAGGGGTCTGAACTGTACTCTTCTCTCACTCAGTTCCAACAGATTCCCCACTGACCTTTTATTTTCTCTTTGGTGCTTATGAGTTGTGAAGTATGGAAACCACCACAGCTGCCAGTGATTCAGGCCCCTGAGGTCTGTTCTGGAAAGTCTGTGCTGCCAGTCTATGCTGGTGCAGCCCATGTGGGACTGTGCTACTTTCCTAGCCCAGTGTGACAGACCCTTCCCGTCTACCTGTCAGGCTGCCTTCAGTGGGCATTTGATCCTCTCTGTCATTTTGTGGGTTCTATGGGCTCTAAAAATTTGTTCAGAGTTATTTTTTACAGGAATTGGAGGTAGTTGGGGATGAGCTCAAGTAAGTTCTTGCTTTTACTTTGGCTCAGCTTCCCAGCATTGCTGTTATTGATTTTTTAAAAAAAATTCTATGTTTACAAACTATTGTTTAAGGTTATTAATTCATCCTATTGAATCATTTAAACTTTAAGTCAGGATTCACTTTCAGGTTGTTTTTCTTCCAATGGTGAGTTCCTTTATAGTTATAGTTTTTTCATTGTTGTTGTTGTTTTTGTTTTTCCCAATAAGGACTGTGGTTCCATCAACATGAAACTGTCCAAAGGGCCTCTAAGTGTGAGTAGAGGATAGTGACTTGCTTGTAGTTAATACTTTTGTTCACCTGGTGGCCAATTTTTTGGTGGTGACTATTCTCACATTTTGCCATCTAAGTTGTGTCCCAGACTGAAGGGGTCTAATCTTAAGGCTTTTTCAGCTTGACCGGGCATGTGCTTGTTGACACAGTTATTAAAAAACTAGAATTTCATAATAAAGTACAACTGAAATTAAAATAGAAGTTAATTGGTCAATATTAGAGTTTTCTAAAATTTTCAAGAAGTATATCTTTCTACCATGTGGAATAAATTGCCCTCATATAATTCTGGTGTCAGAGGAAAAAGGATTATGCCCATAATGTAAACTTTTAAGTTTTTAGGATATTCATAGAAGGTGCTGCATGTTTTTTAAATGAACAAATGATTGAGAGAACTGTAATATTCATAGATGCTGAGAGAATGTGATTTTCCCCAAATTCAGCTAAATACACTAAGGAAATTTGCAATGAAATTCATACACAGACACACAGACAGACACCTCTCTCTCTCACACACACATGAGTACACATGAGTATACACATATGCATAGGCATATAGGTGTATGTATTCATATAAATACACATGTGTGCACACATGTGTGTATATGCATGTACATATACATGTATGTGCATGTGTATATCCTGAACCTATCTACAGCAAGTAGATGATAAAGTGAATTACCAAATCTCTGGATTTTGAGTCAGGAAGACATGACCACACATCCTATCTCAGACACTTATTGCTTGTGTGACCACAGGCGGAGTCACGTAACACTCTCCAGTTTCCAGTTCTGTGCTTGTTAAATGGACATAATAACCTGAGTGGACTGTTGTGAAATCAAATGAGGTAACTCAGGAAAAGCACTTGGAAAATCTGAAAACATTAGATAAATTTCAGCCATTGCTGCTATCATTATCATTAATCTGTCATCCTGATCTATACGTTACCACTGGCCCCAGATGTCTCCAGAGGAGAAAGTGAGGCTGATGACTTTGTCCCTTCCCTCTCCCCTCCCCTCCCCACCTCCCCTTCCCTCCAATCACCTTCCCTCTCCCCTCCCCCCTCCTCTCCTGTCCCCTCCCCTCCTCATCTCCCCTCCCCTCCCTACCTCCCTCTCCTGTCCCCTCCCTTCTCCTTTCCTCTCCTCTCCTCTGCATCTTCTCTCTTCCTTCCTCTCCCTCTGTCTCCATAGGCCATCAAACCTTTACTTGCAGGTGTTTTGCCTAAAGAAATGCACATTTTGAACACTGAAACATCACAAGAGAAGGAAAGGTATTGTGTGAATGACAGTACACACACATACATATATGATATAATATAATCTACATGTATGAAGCAGCCAGGTGGCATATTGAATAGTGATAGAATTAGAATTAATATTTGAGCTTAAATTCTGCCTCAGACATTTACTAGATGTGTGACTGTGACCATGTCACTTAATCTCTCAATCTCATTTTCATAATCTGCAAAATGGGAAATAATAGTAGAGCCTTCTTTAGAGAATTGCTGTGAAGAACAGATGTGATAATACATAAAGCACTTTGCAAACCTTAAATTGCTATAGAAATCACTCCATTATATATGTGTATATGTGCAGGAGTGTATTATAATGTGTGGGTGTTAGGCAAGGCAAAACTTCCCTGGTGGAGGGTTTGGCTTCACATTAAGCATGTGCTCATATTCTTCTCAGACTGTGTTCTTCTCTTTCCACTAGGCAACCCCAGAGGCAATGCTTCAGCTTTAGTGATGCTTCTACTCTAACTTCTGCCTTTAGAATCTGGAGTTTCCCTGATACACCTGGGTTCTAAGCCACGCCTACATCTGAGTCACCATTGACTCATTTGTAGCTTAGAGCAATAGTTCTGATTCACATAGATCATCTCTCTCCCTCCCTCCTCCCTCCCTCTCTCTTCTCTCTCTCTCTCTCTCTCTCTCTCTCTCTCTCTCTTTCTTATAAAATGTTATAAACAAAAAACAAATGCATTTCTCATGATTATAACTGGAGTTTCCTAGTTAAGGGAAAATATCATGAATATTTTAGACAGAAATTTAAACTCCTGGTGATACTCAGCCCTGTGTATTACTAGCCGGTCACTGGTTTTCTCAGTTGTATTTCTCTCAATATATAATATACAAACAAAAATCATAAAGAAGTAATGATATTTTAAAGTTATATAGTAAATGCAAGATGTTTTCAAAGATATAAATCAAATAAAGTGGCATAAATAAATAGGCTTTAAAAACAGAGAGCCTTGGTAATAAATGGTTGGCATATGTAGGTAGTGTTACGGGAAAAGGAAAAGGTGGAATTGAATACTTCCGTTATTCCCTTAGGGTCTCAGCAAAAGACAATGGTGCTATCTCTTGGCCAGAGATTTGACTGAACCTAAGTATCTTCCATGTTTAGCCAGTCACCTTGACATACTAGTCTTTTTTTTAATATAAATTTTTAAAATTTGTTTTCTTGTTTACATCATTCATTTCCATGTGATTTTTGAGTTACAAATTTTCTCCCCGTCTTTCCCCTACCCCAACCCCAAAACAGCAATCCCGCTGTAGAGCCCCTCCCCCAATCTGCTCTCTAACTTTCTGGTAGGGCAGAGAGGGTCTCCCTACCCCAGCCCCTGTACATCTTAATTCCCAGTTGCATGTATTGCAGAGCTTTAGATTCTAGATTCTCTGGGTTCCTCCCCTGTCACCCACCCCCACTGGAAGGACAAGCAATTCAATAGAGGCTGTGCATGTGTAATCACACAGGACATCTTCACAGTGGACATATT
>CM053595.1:2049525-2077485 GCA_028646575.1 Pseudocheirus occidentalis | reverse complement strand
AATTTCTTGGACTTCTCTATTCAATCCCCTTCCTTCTATTCATCACCAAAAGCAAAAGTCCCTGACTTTTATCACATACAGTCAAACCAAGTCAACAAGCATTCATTAAGCTTCCAGGCACTGAGCTAAGAACAGGGGATGCAAAGAAAGAAAAACAAATAAACAAACAAAAAAATTTAAAAAAGCCATCAGTCTAGGCTCTCAAGGACCTCACAGACTCATGAAGTGTTCCTTTCTTACTCACCCCGCCCCCTCCCCACCCCAGAGTCCCAGCATTCATCTCATAATCACAGTCCAAAAGGTTCTGGACTGTCTGTGAAATTGCAACTCCCAGTGTTCATATGTGTTTTTCGTGTGTGTATATATGCATCGCTAACTCAAGAGTTAGAAGGACTTCAGAGATTGTGTTGTCCTAAGTCCAAATTGCTCGTGTCACAGTTGAGGAACTTGAGATCCCCAAGGTTCCTTCCTAGTCTAGGAAAGGGATTTTTTTCCCCTGGGCTACATAGTTAAAGACAATTCAATTTTAATTCACAGTTCAATTGGCTTTTCAATAAATAAACTCTGAAACCTCTGTGGGAAGATGTGGGAGGGAGGGGAAGGAGAGAGACAAAGACAGAAAGAGAGAGAAGCAGAAAGAAACAGAGAGAGAGGGAGAGGAAAAATAGAAAGACACAGGGCAAAAGAAAGAGTAGATAGAGAGGGAGGGAGAGACAGAGACAAAGAGAAAGAGAAAGACAGAGAAGGAGGGAGGGAGGGAGAGAAAGAGAAACAGACAGACAGATAGAGACAGAGACAGAGAAGGAGGGAGAGAGAGAGAGAGAGAGAGAGAGAGAGAGAGAGAGAGAGAGAGAGAGAGAGAGAGAGAGAGAGAGAATGATTGTGTTGTTTTCCCGGAAGGAGTTGTTGTAACAAAAGACAGCCAAAAGAAAAAGGCTTTTTTTTTCCCCACGTGTTCTTAGGTTTTGCTTAGCCCAGCAATTTGGTGGTGAGGCTGAAAGGAAAAGAGAAAGCTTGCAAGACAAGAGTGACAGTAACTACTTCCTTCCCCTCTGCAGGCTAACTTAAGCCTTTGCTGGATAAGTTGAAAATCAAAAATCAGTGCCTTTTTACAAGAGCTAACCCTTTTAATGGCACCAGAGAGGGATGGAAAGTCCACCAGATAACTAAATCCATTGATCTGTAATCCCCTGGGCCACACTGACTCTGGAAGACTTGCACATATGGCTGGGGTCCAGAACCACACATAGCCAAGAAATGCTTCTTATGTTAGCAGCCAAAAAAAAAAAAATTAAGAGGCCTGCCCGACATGTGAGAATGACATAAAAAGAAGTGGCTTTGGTAGTTTATTTTGACAAATGTCAGCACAGAGAAATGATATTAGAAGCCAAGAGCAAAAATTCTCCAGTCTTACTTGACTCCAGGGGGATCAAGGTATGGTAACTAAAAAAGAGTTGGTGGCTCAGTGGGTTCCCTTGCCCTGTGGTTTTTCCTCTGGAATTCCTGTCCTTTCAATCTCAGCAGGCATCTCTTCTCCATTTCCTATTTTATTTAGGTATAAACATGGGGGCAGCTAGGTTGCACAGTGAATAGAGCATCAGCCCTGGAGTTAGGAGGACTTTAGTTCAAATCTGGTGTAGACACTTAGCACTTACTAGCTGTGTGACCTTGGGCAAGTCACTTAACACCAACTGCCCTGCCTTCCCCACTCCAAAATTTTTTTAAAAAATGATATAAACATGGTAACTTTTCCAGATTCTATGTGGGTGGACATATATTTATTTTGTATATACTTATATGAGTATATTATATATTTTCCTATAAAGTGTAATCTCCTTGACGAAAAAGTCTGCTTGATATTTGTCTTGGTACCCTCAGTGTGGAGCACAATGCCTGGCTATTGGAGTTTGTCACAAATGCTCCGTCAAATTGAACAGTGTTTGAATCACTGATAGTGGCAACTTGCTATTTCTCCAAAACAGGGATAAATCTGTTGGATTTCTTCGGCAGTATTCTTTCATTAGAAGGACTTTAGAGCACTGTAGAGCCATGAGGGCTTTTTCTTTTGGTAGCATTGTTTTTCTCCCTTATATACTCAAACATTGTGTCAATTGACCATTCACCCCAGTTTACATTGACACGGTTGGTTTGCTTTTTCTGAGATTAAAACCCAGAACTCTTGGTTTGCTTTCCAAGGCTTTATTGATCAGACCGAACATTTTCTGTTTTAGAAGTAGACAGTTAATTGGAAGGAGGGGGACAGTGGATATTTCAATAGGGTTAATTTTCAGTGGAATTTCTGTTAAACTTTAAGGTGAGATCTCCTAGATGAATCAAAGTAATCAATTTAATACCATTAAAAAACAAATTTAAAAATAGTCTAAAGAATTTTAATTTTTTAGCTTAATAGTATTTTATTTTTTCCCCAATGTCAAGAACATTTTTAGCATTCATTTTTACAAGATTTTGAGTTCCAAATTTGTCGCCTTTCCTCCCCTCCCCATTTCTGAAAATAGCAGGCAGTTTGATATAGTTTATACATGTGCTATCACATAAAAATATTTCCATATTTTTCGCAGTTGTGAAAGAAGAAACATATCAAAAGAAAAAAAGATGAGAAAGACTAAAGAGAAAAAAAATGCTTTAATCTGCATTCAGCGTCCATCAATTCTTTATCTGTATATGGATAGCATTATCCTTGTGAGCCCTTTGTAATTGTCTTAGACTGTTGTGTTGTTGAGAAGATATGGCATATTCTTAGCTGATCATCACACGATGTCCTTGATACTGTGTACAACCTGGCTCTGTTCCTTTTACTTTGTATCAGTCTATGCAAGTCTTTCCAGGTTTTCCAAACAATTTCAGGTTGATTCAAAGTTTTAATTTTATTCCATTTAAAAATGTTTTTGCTTTTTTGGAGGTCAGTTAGAGTTAAGTGACTTGCCCAAGGTCACACAGCTACTTTTATTGTGTGTGTTAACTGTCCGAGGCCGGATTTGAAGTCAGGTCCTCCTGACTCCAGGGCCAGTGCTCTATTCACTGGGCCACCTAGCCACCCAGATCCAAACAGTTTTTAAATGGAATTGCTTTACAAAACTTGAATTCTATGAATATTGGAGTAATTTGCAAGTGACTTTAGGTTTTTCCTGTTTCTGTGAAATAACTGATTTGTTTTCATATTGAAAAATTTGTGTTAGGATATTATTTCTGAATTCCATTGTTTTTCCTTAAAATCTATTGACATTTAGAGAATAATAATAAGTCCAAAGTGGGAATGATCTTTTTCTTATTTATGCTTGTGTTTTCTCCTTTTGCCTGGCTTAGTGGTACACATGCAATATTGGGGTGGCTTCTTGAAATAGATTTTAAATGAATCAAGAGGTCCTTCCCTTCTGTGGGCCTCAGCTTCCACATTTATAAAATGAGGCACTTTGACTAAATCGTCCTTAACATCTCTTCTGGACCTAAAATTACATATTAATCTTAGAAAATATTTTGATTTTTCAGATAGGTAGATACGTATTTTAACAGGTCTCCGAATACAACCAGTTTCCAAAGGAAATTTTTGCTGAACTGACCCTCCAAATTGCCTCTTTTTCTCTGTGTAGTTACCAGATCACCTACCTTCCTCAAATTTTCAAACATTTCTTCCATGTGAGCCATCAGTCTACAATTTCAGGTGACCACTCTTCTCTCATACAGTAGATAGTCTACAAGAGTTACTGGGGCCAAAAATTCATTGCTTTACAGCTGTGATGGAGTTCTCCAAAACTAGCCAAGCATGCCCAAAGATAGCAGGCATAGCACTGGTCACTGGGTCCATAGTGGAAGCATCTGAAGCTCGGTAGGATCTGCCACAATTTGTTCTCTGCCTTGGAAAACCCTTTTTGATGTCCAGAGCCATAATTAGCAATCTTTGCAGCTGGAGCAAGTGACACAAAGCATGCTCTCAACTGGGGGTGTGGGGACAGGGGCAATTTGCTTCCGTTTCCTTCTTTCCATTCACTCGTCAATGACACATTTCTCACCTTAGGCACAGCAATAGTTTTCTAGTTGGTCACACCCTTTCTGAGCATCTGCCCTCTCCAATCCATCTTCCACACAGCTACTAAACTACTATTGCTAAAGTCCCATCCTGAGCAAATGACTCCCCCACTCAGGAAGCTCCACTAGTTACCTATTGTCTCTATGATCAAATGCAAATTCCTCTTTTTTGAATTTGAAGTATTTATAATCCGTCTTCAGCTAATATTTCTAATCTATCACAACTCTAACTCAGGAAGACCTGACTTCAAATTCAGCCATAGGCACTTACTAGTTTCATGACCCTGGGCAAGTCACTTAACCCTGTTTGCCTCAGTTTCATCATCTGTAAAATAAATTGGAGAAAGAATAGCAAACCACTCCAGTATCTTGGCCAAGAAAAGCACAAATGGGGTCACGAAGAGTCAGGCATGACCAAAACAACTGAACAGCAACAACATAAACTGTAAGACCCTACTGAATCAAACTACTTGTTCTCTCTTATATACAATTCATCTCCCATCTTTGTGTCTTGATCCTCCCCAAGTCTGGAACACAGATATTTCTTACCTCTGCCTCAGAATCCCTAGTTTCCTTTGAAGCTCAGCTCAGATACCTCCACTACAAAAGGCTTTTTTTGATTCCCTACCCACCGGCCATGCTAGATTATACAACATAAGTAAAAGATTACTATGTACTTGGATATATTTTTCATCCATGCCCCCCAGAATGCTTTTAACCCCTCCCCAGAATGTAGGACGATTTTAGGACAGAGATTGTTTTATTTGTATATACCAAGCAAGATGTCTGGCATATGATAAATGTTTAATAAATGCCTATGGATTGATTAATTGATTGATTATTGTTGAGGGTAGGGCAAAAACCTTAGTGAAGCAACAAAAATGAGAGGTTTTGGAATAGTAGGGTGGGACTTTAGAGAACCACATTTGACTGTTTGGTAACTTTTCATTTGAACTAATTATCTGTCTTTACTAGGAGCTGAGTTCTGTTTATTTGACATTGAAGGTCTGAAAGTGATATCAGCACCTTCTAAATTTAGTTTCTTGGGGAAAAGTCCAGGTTTCCTAACACTGGTTATAGTTCTGGGTCTCCTTTATGTCCCTATGAACTCTAGGAGGAGGATTGTATTATTTCTTTTGAAGTCTATTAGTCTCTCTTTAGTGTAAAGTTACTAAGGCTGCTGGGAAGGCAAAGAGATGACCTGGGTAATAAACAGGGTTTTTAAAGCAGGGTTTCTCACTTTGTTTTTAGTATTTTGTTCTTGTTTTTTCTTTAAGAACATAAACTGCTTCTACACTTAAATTACTTCTCTAATCTAAGGGACCCAGTGGGAAGGAGAAAGAAAAGGATGGGAACAGAGAAAAGGGAAAGGAGAAATAAGAGGGAGAGGGAGAGGAGAGAAAAGAAGGAAGGAAGAGAGGAAAAGGAAAGGAGGGAAGAGGAGGAGATAATGGTAGGGGAAGGGAGTAGAGGAAAGGGGGGAGGAAATGATCTCTGATGTGCAGCACACGTTAGAAAGAGTGGCCAGCAAGGATGGTGTTGTTATTCATGTGGCAAGCCTAGCTCTGGGTTTCTGGATTCTCTGACATGCCATTATTCATATACTTCTAAGTCACAAGTGATTGTTCCACAATCCTGGTGGATTGGGATTCCAATATTGATGCCATCAGTGGAAGCTCCTCTTTCTAAAGATACTTGCCCACCAATGGCCTGGGTTTGATTTTGATTTTGAAAGGCCTGGATGGTTCTGGATTATTTCCCCAGAGGATCTGACACTTCCTTGGGGACTGTTTGTGGAAATGGAATTCAGTCACCTTCTACAGTAGTTATGGGTTGCTATAAATAAATAGCTAGCTAGGATTGCTGGCCATCTTCCTTGGTCTTGCTTGTTGGGATAATATCAACCTGAGAATCAATTCTGTATAACAGTGGACTGAGAAGGACTTGGGAGACTTGGCTTGGGGAAGGGGAGACTGCCACTGATCTCATTTGGACCAGAGATCAAAGGAAGATAATTCATGTAATGCAAGAATTCTTTAGGTTTAGCAGAAGATCCCCATATCTCCTCTATTCAGAATTCATTTATTGCGACCAGTAAGTGAAGAAACAAAGCTGAACTAAGTTTCTGAAAATAAAGTCTCACAATTATTCATGGCAACTGAAAATTTGATAAACGTGGATAAACAAAAGCACCACATACTCCAAAAATCTTAGGTAAGTAGTGTTCTTTTCTCACCATACATTTTGACAGAGCTATCAACTAGAGAAAAATGAGGAACGTTCAGTTTTTTTCACTTCTAATTAATAAAATGTTGACAAATCCATAAAATAATCTCAACCTAGTCAAACACAGAAGAAAGCAGATGCAAATAGAATAGGTCCTTTATGGACCAGAAAGACAGCCCTTAAATAACTGAGAATTCCAAGTATTCTAAAGCTGACCCAATGTTAATTATTTCAGTTCTCTGTGCACATAATAACAGTATTACGAGGAATCATAATTACCCAAACACACGGATTTGTTTCAACATTCATTATCATTTGCTAGTTAATAATCCAAATTAATTTATTGAACCTAATGTAGATAATACTCCACCAGCATTCACATCTGACTTTCCCGAACTGGCCCAGTGAGCAGATATTGATTTTGTATGGCAGAATAGAAGAATATTCCTGGCAGAGACCCCAAAGTGAAGCTACTGATTAGATTAAGGACTACATACACCTGAGCACACAATCAAAGAACAAAATCCCTGGGAAGTTTTTTTTTTGTTGTTCATGTGTTCACAGGTGGGTTTCAACCAAATTAGTAATGAGATCCTATCTCCAATTCCTTTTCCCTGGTGGTTTCTCACACACACACACACACACACACACACACACACACACACTGCACAGAGTCTAAAGTGCCTATATGTTTCTAATGTTTTTGAGAACTTCATATCTTCATTTCTTCAACAAATAGATATCCTTCAATCTTTTATGAAGACTTTTTTTAATTAAAAAGATCTGGTTTTCATTTCTTCTTTGATGTTCCCTTCTTAAAGCACTTGGTTCTATCACAGTTCACTTGGGGCCTTAGAGTTTAGAACTGGAAGAGACAGTAGAATATAGAATACACAAAAACAGAACAATGAATTTTAAAGTAAAAAGGGACCTTGGAGAGGAGAATGTTAGAATTTAACACATGAGATTTGGAAAAGAGAACATAGGGATTAAGTAGGCCAACACGCTCAGTTTACGGATGATAAGACTGGGAACTTACAGAGAAAGCTAACGAGACTTGTCCAAGGTCATACAAGCAACAGACACCCGATCAATCCATAATTCAAACCCAGGTTTTTAAACCGTAAGTTCCTGCCTATTTATGCAATAGGATGCTACATTTCAGTGTTTGTTCCTTTAGGAATTGAGGATGCTTCCTTTTACTTAGTAAGGGGTTCTCCCTCCCCTCACCTAATAAAATGACATAAAATCTTCAGTTCTCAAGTCAGATTTCTGATGAGGTTTATTGGCAACAGAATTTCTCTTTCTTTTTTAGGGACTCTGATGGGTATCTTGGTTGGACCAAGTGCTTCTCCTCTCTCATTCTGCCCCCTCCCTCCAACCTGTTAGTTCAGAGAGGTAAGAAAGAAATATTTCCTTGGAGACTTGATGCTTGACTCAGAAAAGAGTAATGGGCAGGATTTTTTTTTCTATTTGTTATTTGTAGAATTTTAACAACTAGACAGTAATGCCCTTCTTTATTTACCCACTTCCAAATTTTAATGAATACTTCTGGTGATAATTACCTAATTTCTATATTTAAAGCCTACAGACATGTACAGTATGTTGCAAATTGTAATTCAATTTGATGTGTATCAAATGTATTTATTTGCCATCTATTGTAATCAATAAGTAAATTCTTTTGTTATTCCAGTTGACCTTTTCACTAGAAGGAAGAACAAAGAAAAATGTCATTTATTTGTGACCCACCCGCGCTAAAAAAATCAACTGATTGGCCTGTTTTTCTTAGGACAGAGATCCTGTGCCATAAAATGTGGAAAAAGTGGTAAAAAGTTATGATAGACAACTCAGTCTCCTTCAGTGAAATTTGTCTTTCCTTCACAAAGTATATTTTTCATAGGCTACAGGCAGCCATAATTCCTCTAAAACCATTTGATTGTAGAAAGTACTCAGAATGTAAATGCAGGACAAACCCATTAAAACTTTAATAACATGAAAAGATGGGCCTGTTGCGGGCCTAAATGTGGATCATTTCAGTTAACTCACGTGTTTAATCACGCAGGCTGATGTCTGCTGACTCATCCACCATCCCTCTCCCTCTGGAACTCTTTTTCCAATTCCAGCATCAATAGAGAGATCCACTGTTTCTTCTTTCCCAAAGAAGATCTTCCCTACCACCAAAACTCCTGGGGAGAGCTACAGATGTTGGCTTTATGATTCTGGGAGGCCCCGGGGCAGGGAATAAGTGCCTGGCTAGAATCAAAATTAAGGCAGGATGGCTAACCTCACAGGCATAATGAATGGGCTTGAAGCCCTCTGCCCGTGGGGCCCAGCAAGCTCAGGGACTGGGAATCATTAGCCAGGCTAAAAGAGCAAAGAAAGAATATTTCATTTTCAAATGGTCCCTGGAGATAGTTATTTAGCCAGGACAATTAGGCCACTTACACTGACCATATTTCGTCTATGGAAACCAAGGGAATTGTTGGTTTAGCTTGCCCTGGCTTATTTAACCTCCCTGGGCCAAATTGCTGCATGTAAAGCATATGTTAGCAACGGAGCGGGCATCAGGAGACCCGAATTCCAGTCCCAGCTCTGCCACTTTCTTTATGACTTTTGGTAAGTCGCTTAAACTAAATATGTTGGACTAAATGACCCTTAAGGTGTCTTCCTGGTCAAAAATTCAATGATTTTAAGTTCTAAAAACAAATTCAGTTTTCTCATCTGTATAATGGGCATAATAACATTGAGCTTGCTTACCTTCCAAAGGAAAGCACTGTGGGAATTGTTAAGTACAACAGAATGGTGTGAATAATTAGTTTTACCATCATTATACTGCTTAAGAATAGAGAGGTTCTTCGGAGAATTACTCTGGTATTATTTTTTATTTTCAAATTTGGTGTACTGGAAAGGACACTGAGTTTATAGTTTGGATAGAGGTTCAGGTCTTAGTTCAAACACTAGCTGTGTGACCTTAGATAAGTCATTACCTCTCAAGGCTTTAGTTTCCACAGCAATAAAATGGGGATAAAGATGGTTATACTAGGTACCTGACAGAGATGATTTGAGTAGATTTTATATGCAAACATGAGTTTGCATGATCACATCTTTTAGAGAATGCAAAGCACTTCTTAAATATGACCTTAGCTAAACTATGAATGAATTTTGTTCCATATGTAGGCATGCTGAAAAATGGAAATAATCTTCTGATACTCGAGGAAATATCTTAGCATCCACTAGATTAGTATTCTTGACCAACCACTGTGAAGTGATACATTCTGAAAAGAATGGCTATGTACATCTTTGCTTGCAGGAATTCACAATTCCTCATCAATGATTCAATTCAATTTAATTCAACAAACCTTTTTTAAGTTCCTCCATGCCAGTGGTTCTCAACCTTTCTAATGCCATTCATTTAATACTTGTATCTGGGCATATCTGCATGTGCGCCCACTCACCTGGAGACGGATAGAGGAGCAGTGTCTCGGTTCTTAAGACCATCAGAAATGTGTGTTTTCTGATGGTCTTAGGCTACCTCTGTGACCTCTGTGAAAGGGTAGGTCCACCCCCAAAGGGGTCATGACCCACAGATTGAGAACCGCTGCATCTATACAGAAATTTCATTACCTTCACTTCAAGCCTGAACTCTTAGGATTGCCTACTGTTAGTCTCCTTATTTCCATGCCAGTCCAACCTCTGCTTATCTGTCATAGGGATCTTCCTAAAGCTCAGGTCTGGCCATGTCACCACACACCCATGGAATCAACTCCAGTGACTCCCAGTAATGTCTAGGACCAAATCTAAAATTCTCTGCTTGACTTTTAAAGGCCCTCCTAACCCAATCAATTGCAACTTTTCCAGACTTCCACCATCTTCCTTCTCTCCACACATTCTAGGATCCCCATACACTGACATCCTTTCTGTTCCTTGTATATGACAATCCATTTCCAATCTGCATGAATTTTCATTGGCTATCCCTTGTGCCTGAAATCCTCTTCTTCCTCATCTCCATTTCTTGGCTTCCCTAGTTTTCTTCAGATCTCTGGTAAAATCCCACCCCCATGCAAAAAAAATGTTATTCCTGATCCTTCATAACTTTAGTGCTTTGACTCTAAGATGATCTTCAGTCTATCTTTTATTTGTAAGGAACTGTTTAAATGGGATTTTCCCAATTAGATAATGAACAACCTGACAGCAGGGACTGGTTTTTGTTTGTTTATTTTGCCTTGTTGGCCATTCTTTGTAAACTCAGTGCTTGGCACAAGGTAGGTACTTAAATATTTCTTGACTTGATTTGTTTATACTGGAAGGAAACAAGGAATAATAAAGGGTAGTGATTAGGAAGGGCTACATTCCAGGTAAGGGAGATGACTTATTTTAGTGGATAGAAATAGGAGATAGCATATCAATTGTAACAATGCCTAGTAACACAATTTGAATTTTGGAAAGCATCCATTGTTATTGCCCATTGAATTTTTACAACTCAGTCCTCCCCAATTTTTTTTTGCTTTCCCTAGCTCCTGATAACTTCCCAATATTTTTTTTTCCTCCTTCCCTTCCCTTCTTTTCTGGCTCCCTTTCTGTCTCCATTCCCTGGAAGAAAAAGACTCAGAAAGGATAGCTCTCTCCAAGGAATCTTCTTCCAAGATGGAGAATATGAACTGGAATTAGGAATCTGCAGATGTTTGAATATTCCAAGGAGCAAGGATAACAGGACTCAAGACCAAGAACTTCCTAGTGTACAACACCAACTAGTAAAATATAATGATGGCTGTTCACCAATGTGCACCTTTAATGGATTTTGACCATTAGACACTCTGTCTCAGAAGTATTTCTTGGTTGTTTTTCTCTCTGGGGTTGTTCATACTATCTCCCATGACTGCAGGGGCCTCACCCAAACCTTTCTGATCCTATTGGTCCTCCAAGACTCTGTTCTAGATACGACTCCACCAGGAAGTCACCCTCTGACTAGGCTCATGGGATCACTGAGAACATCTAGTTAGAGTCCCTCTTAGAGAGAAGTCCAGTGTACAAAGTTCTAAAGCTTTTAAATGGCAGAGCTTGGGCTTGAACCCCAATTACTGTGAATTGAAATCAAGTGCTTTTTTTTTTTTCTTGTTTAACACTTTGGATCCCCCTCACTGATAGTTTCCTTTTCTGAAATACCACAGCCTAATATTACGCAATCTGGCACTTGGTTTTTCTGTCTGGAATTGTTGATGTTTATTCCTCATGTTTTATCCTTCCTTTTCCAGTCAAAATATGAACTCCTTGAGGGCAGTTTCTTTTCCTTAATTTGCCTTAAGAATATAATAAACTTATTGAATGACTATTTTTGGAATAATTCCACAATGTTTAGCCTGTAGACCCTTTCAAAGACTGGTTTTCATTTGTAAAATTATTCTTTGCCATTAAATTATTTTTATGGTATACTACTTTATAATTTCAGTTTATTACTTATTAAACTACAAATTCCCAAAGAAGGGATTTCTTGATGACTATTTCTCTACAACCAAGATCATTGATTTACACATAGAAAATGCTTATTAAATGTTTTTTTAATTGAGTCCCCAGAATTTGTGTATGATACTATTTTGTTTTGCTTTTACAAAATCTTCATTTCCAGTTTTCATTGCCGCAAAATAATCCTAAATCAGTTCCAAATCAACCGCTGCTGTATCCATGTTGAGTGGACACAGAAGCTAGGTTCAAACCACATTTGTAGGTTTCACAGGAAAAAAAATGGATATAGCATCTCAGTGAATTTTACTTGCAAAATTAATTCAAATTGGTTTGCATAAAAACACTGTCACATGGATTGAAACCTGGCTGAAGTTTAAACAAAGGAAAGTGATTGATAGCAGGTATCCAGTTTGGAGAAGGAGGGGCTTCGGCTCTTCATGGGGTGTCATAAGGGCTGGAATGCTGTCTGGTCTTTTTACATCTTTATTAATGATTTAGACAGAGAAGTGAAAGCATGCTGTTGAATAGTTCTGAAGGTATGAAACCAGGAAGTGCTACCGGGAACAGAGGGAACAATTCCAAAAGGAAGAGTAGTTTCCAAATCGGGGAAACGGTGTGTTGCTGTTTTTTAATTCGGGCCAGAAACACAAAACAAATACCTGTTGAAAAGTCTTATGAATTAGGGATAATTCTGAGGGAAGGGGAAATATGTGAAGAGAACTGGAGATGAAAGTGGACAATGGTTCACTATCATGTTTCAGTGTAATTTGCCTGCGCCAAACGGCAATTAGATCTGAGCTAAAGAGGCAAAGCAAAGAGCCAAGGCACCACCCCAGCTTTGTGTGTGTGCAGGGGGGAGGGGATTGGGGAACTGGTGTGTGTTTATGAACAGGAAAGTGATATTTCTTTACATTTACAGCACTGATGAGACTGCACCTGGACTAATTCGTTCAGATTTGGGTTGCTCAGTACCAGAACAATGCATGTAAATTGGAAGGAATTCAGAAAAGAGATCCAAAAATAATTAAGGGAGCAGTGAAATTAACTTTCGTGAACAGATACCAAGCTTGTCTATGTATACTTCCTCTAAATGACAACAGAAGGGAAACATGAAGATAATTGAAAGAATATCAACATCAAAGAGGCAGAGGGTTTTTCTTTCATGGTACAAGGGTCTAAGATTATAAAGCAGAATAAATTCAGGGGAAAAAAATTGGTTGTCTAGCAGCAAAATTGTCTTCCAGTAAAATGATTTTCCCAGAGAAATATAAAGAACTCAGGTTTTGGGAGGGTTTAAACTTAATTTGACAAGTAATCAAAAATACATTTTTAAAAGGAAACAATGTGTGGTCATTGAAAGAATAATACTGATGGCCTGATAGATGTATTCATCTCAAATTATCTTCACATTATAGCAAATACCAAAATGACATATATGAACTGAGGCAGGGTGGGTAGTCTGGAACTTGTAGTCAGAAGAAAGACCTGGATTTAAATCCTGACTGTGATACTAACTAGATATGTATGACCTTGAGTAGGTCATTTCCTCTCTTTGGGCTTCCATTTTCAAAGTTGGAAAATGAGGTGGGAGGTGGGATGCTCTTTAAAATTTTTTCCAACTGACAATCTGTGGGTTTAATATCATGAATGAGCTCTTTTTGTAAACAGATCCCCTTCATACTGGGTGGGTTGTTCCTTTTTTCAGGTATTAATAGTACTAAGTGGTCTCTTGGGTCCTTTACACCTCGGAGATTCAGTAACTATGTAGATCTTTGAGCAGAAGCACCAGTACATGTCTATGGAAGGGTCCTGGCAGAAATCATGCCATTTTGTTTCAGGAGTACATTCTGTGAACCCAAAGATCTTGAGCCATGAGCCAGTTATGTGACACAGCTGACTTGCCACAGGTCGCTTGGCAGTCACACTGGAAGTGATCTCAAAGAATGAAGAACATAGTAGTCATCTTATCCCATGCCAATTGCACACAGTGGTGTGTTAGAGCTAGCCCGTGTTGACTCTTTAGAGTCAATTGTTAAATTTTCACTGTGAGCCTTGGATACTGGCAAAAGCTACAAGTCAAAGTTTGATTTAACATTTTGCCAGTTGTCTTGATTGCAGAAAGTGATGGAGAAAGTGGTAAGAATGCAGATTAAAGTGAAAAATGGGGGCAGCTAGGTGATGTGGTGAATAGAGCACTGGCCCTGGAGTCAGGAGGACTTGAGTTCAAATCCAGCCTCAGACCCTTGACACATTTACTAGCTGTGTGACCTTGGGCAAGTCACTTAACTTAATTGCCTTGTCTTCCCCCCTTCAAAAAAATGAAATGAAAAAATGTAACATATACCTATCTCCCCACCAGAGAGCTGGTATCTAGTTTAAACATTCTGCCAAATACTTGAACCTGGAAGAAGACTTGGTTAACGAATCCGTTGTGCTCTTGTCATAATCATAGGGATAAGAGTAGCTCACATTTGCTTAAAATTTTACATATATTATCTTATTGGACCCTCACAAAGATAAGTATTATAAACATGGTACAGGTATGGGGATTGAAATACAAAGAGATAAAATGTCTTGTCCAAGATCCATTATCTAGTGGTCGAGCTCGAACTTGGTGGCAGGCTGAGCAGCTGAGCCATATCCATGTTTTTTTTTTCTTTTTTATGATATTCACAATAGCTAATAGGTATGTAACACTTTAAGATTTATAAAGCACTTTACATGTACATTCTCATTTGATCCTCAAGAGCACCCAGTGAAGCAGGTGCTATGATTATAGCCATTTTGGGAAAACTAAGGTTAAGTGACATTGCCAGGGTCACAAAGCTAGTAAATATCTGAGGCTGGATTTAAACGCATAGCTTCCTCACGCCAGGTCTAAGTATTCTTTCCAATATACTCTCTAGCTTTCTAGTGTTGGATCAATTTAAACTCGCCAGAAAAGAGTCTCCAATAAGGAATTATTCTAGGACATTGCAATTAAGATAAAGGGCTACCACAGTGCTCGTTAGCCAATCTGCAAGGACCAAATAAACTGTTCATGGAGCCTGCCTTCAAGTCTTCAATCCACCAATCTCTAGTTAAAGGTAATATGGTATAAAGGAAATTGTGCTGATTTTTAAAAAAATTAGACAACCCGAAATCATAACCCATATCTGACACTGTAAGTTATTGTACTTCCCTGCATGCTCCTTTCCTCATTTATAAAAGGGACATAATATTTATGTTGAGAGACAGAGAGACCTGCTGGGCATACTGCTTTTCACGTAGGATGCTTGGATGACAATGGGCAAATTATTCACCTCTTCAATACATCAGAAAACATTTTACAACTATAAATTGTAGAAAATTTGCATATATGGAGGGAATTCCTGCACCAGGATTTCAATACAACCAACAAAATAATGGATCTGAACTCTTTCCCCCTAAAATAACAACAAAACCCTTTCTAATACTTGTCTCACAGAGCTGTTGTTAAGCAAACACTTAAAAACCTCACAGCATTATTTTAACACGAAGAATTATTGCTGTTGGTGGTGATGGTATGTGTAAGTCCAATTTATCCTGACTCATTTCAAATGACTAACAAATTGTTCTTTAGGGAAGAAGAAGTAAGCCATCAGTACTAGGAAACTATTAAATATTCTTTGGGCAGCCCATCTCCTTGATAGCTAATGGTTTCTGTGTTTATTTATTTTAACCAAATAATACAATGGTTGAAGGCTGGACTGCCAACCAAAATTGGAGATTCTTCAGTAGATTTCTTTGGATTTAATTATATATTGGCCCTTGTACTCACAGATAGCTCATAAGACTTGAGTTGTTAAAAAATGTTCATATGGTTTATTGCAGTAATTACTTTTTGGAAAGTAACAAAATGGGATTCCTAGTAAAATATTCTTTGAGTTGGCCAGATGGGGGGGAGGGGAGGGAAATGCCCATCTTAGAAATTTCAACTGTTCTCTAGTTTCTTAGAGGGCTGTCACCAGCTAAGCAGCAAGCACTAAGATGCTGCTACAATTCTGAAACCTATGTTAGTTAGCACTACACCCTCAGATATTTGTGTGATTGTTGTTAGCCAGCCAACAAAGCCCTAACCCCAGGTTGCTGTTCTTAATTTCCACCGGGACCGTAATAATCACATCTTCATTTTTTCCCCTTCCCTTTCTTTAAATTGGTGAACTGTGACCGACTTATTTTGCAACTTAACAACTCTGCAAATGATTCTCATTTCCACTCTGGCATTACTCCTCACTGAACTGATTTAACTGGTGTTAAGTATCCAACACTTTAGCAAGGTGGTTTTGTATACGCACAAAGCAAGTTTAATGCACAGAGTAATTCCTGGCTCTGGTTAAATGGTTGTGCCACTGAACTTCAGGGAAGGAGGATTGATGAGTTCAACTATTAGGTGTTGAAGTGTGGAGTAAGGAGAGCCGGTTCCTTTCTTGTGATAATTGAAATCATTTCAATTCATTTCCTTCTTGGTTGGACAGAAACATGTTTTCAATAGTGAAGAAATCTTGAGGGACTCCATTGACCTAATCAGTCATATAATGCAAGAAGTTAATGGACAAAAATGATATTCATGTCCAGTTTATAATAGCATTTTTCTTTCACTCGAGGCTCCGCTTCAGAAAGGCAAAGTATGTTAGAAGAACAACCACTATCCAGGCAGGTACATGACCTTTGTTTTCTATAACAATTATTGGATCTATGGTAAAATAAAATAAAAACCAACACAAGTTTTGACACTAAGATAATAAATTATAAATTATGAAAGTCTAAGGCACCCGGCAACTTGTAAACAACAGGCTGGTCTCTTAGCAACAAGCAAGGGAAAGCAGCAGCTTGTTGATATGAATAGAGCAGACAGGATTGTTTTGCAGTGATTACCACCAAGGAACCAGGAACAACATTTTAACACCTGCCTCAGGGCGCTTCTGCACCTAGCTATCCATCTCTCCCTTGGCCCCATTGCCTGGGCCTGCCGCCAAAAAGCTCCCCAGGCCTATCGTGCCTCTGGACCATAGGAGGACCAGCAGAGTTAAAAAAAAAATCAGCAACAACCCCCCCCAACAACAAAACAACAAAACAACAAGAGAGACTGGAGAAAAATCTAAGAGGCCGAGTTCAGGCACCCAGCGTACCAGAAAGATAACTGAAATTAAAACCAAAAACATCCTTTAAATGCTTCTCGACAAACAAGAAGTCATCATTACTATCAGTGCCTATTCCTCTTTTTTTTGGCTCCCATGTCACTTCAGCATCAGAAATCTTGATAAGGTTTGCTGTTATGAAGGAATTTAGACAAAAATTTGACACTGTGCCAAAAATGATCGATTTTTAAGCTTTGATTTGAAAGCATGAGAACAATCCTTTAGAGTCAAGGTTTCTTCTAAGAGCCTAAAGGTTGTGTCCACACAAGCAAAGGGAGAGATGGCTGATGAGGTAATTTCCTAGGGCCTCTTTATTAATAAAGGCAGCTGTTCTACAGAATTCTGACTCCCTTCTCTCCTTCCCCCTCCCTTTTCTTTTTCTCAATAGCAAAGATTTTTTTTCCAAAAATGGAATAAGATGAGAAATTATGGCACTAAACATCAAAACAACAGCCTCTGTCTTCTTTCTTAGGTGGTGTTCACCTTCAGCTGACTGAAGGAAGGAGATTGGATTTGATAACTTCTCCTCATCCCTCCAGATTCACAAAAGCACCCGAATCCTAGATAGGGAGACACAGCCCCAGTGGTGTCTCTTCTTTGTCTCAGAGTCATAGCTTTGTAGGTGGAAGAAACATAACAACTCATCTAGATCAACACCTTCATCTTAGAGATAAGTAAACCAAAGCTCAGTAAAGTAAAGTGACTTCCACAATTAAGGACACACAGCTAGCAAGGGACACAAATGGAATTTAAACTCAGGTTCTCTGACTACAAACAGCATTCCTTCCTCTGTATTTTACTTGGCCTGCAGTCAGAACCCTTCCTGTGACTCTAACCAGCATTTAATGTCAGTTAAAAACCAACGTTTTTCTAACAAGGCTTCATCCCCAAGTTCAAATATTTAATAAGCATTATTTTAGTGTCTTAAATAATATTGAGTCCTTCAAGAGTGAATGTGGCTTCCAGAGTGACTAGCATACTATATTACACAGTAGAAAGATTCTATCCCAGAAGATGTGGTTAGCAGTGGCTCAGCAGTATTAATGTCTGTTGCAGGTTCTCTGTCCACAGAAGGAAAGCAAAATATAGATTCACAGCAGACATCAGTCAAGGCTGGATACAGTAAGACTTTATTTACCTTTTGACCATCTCCTTCATGACAGGGATTGGCAAAAGCAAAGGGTGGAGGGGAAAGGAACATGAGAACCTACCAGCCATGGGCACGCACGTTGCACTTGGTAAAAATCTCTTGTCTCACTTGCTGAGTTACACTACCTACCTCATGGGCCTGAAGTGAAAAAAAAAAGTTCTTTATAAACTGTAAAATTCTATAGAAATGTGAGTTGCTTTAACTCTCATTATCATTTCCAGTTGGAATAAATGGGGAGAACTTGTTCTTAGGCAAGATATCCCAACAACAAAAAAAAATTATCCCTATGTTTTGTTTTGTTTTTGAGACAAAATTAATTAGTATCTTTGGCACATTTTAAATGCAATTATAAAATTGGGGGTGGACATTCTAAGTCCTCTGAAACTCTCTCACCTTTTAAAAAAAAGCATTAAGATGTATTCTGCCAATTAAGACCAATTGAATTCAAAGTGGTCTGACTACATTTATAACCCCCAATTCCAGAAAGATTCAATTGGGTTCTGAACTTGATAAAAGGAGTATGCCCTCTGTCTCTACAAAAGCTTCATTTCTGAAATGCTGTTGTTCAGGCAGAAGATAGAGAAACACATGCAACTTCCCCAAAATATGGCTTTGACTTACTCCAGACACCAGAGCTCAATGGGAAGGCACTTGGCTGGCAGACAGTAGTGGCTGAGAGGTCAGACCCTAGCTGTAGAAAGTAATTTTAAAATTTCTTCTCTGAAAAAGGATTGACTTAAACTAAATTGATGAATACATAAATAATCTTGCCAATGCTACTGGAATAACCTCCCAAGCACCACTGTGAGGTCTCAACTAGTTTCAAAGGGGGATAAATGATCCTACCTTTGATTAGAAAAAAGGACCAGGTTGGGGGCTTGGGTCCTGCAACAGTTTTAAACTCATAGGGCACATGCAGGCTTTCTCCTTCAGTTTTCTTTTGGGTGATTGACTGTGAAGTCCTGCTCACTGCCTAGCCGTATGTGAGATAGTTGAACACAGTACCTCCAGGCTCTCTCCTCCCACAATGCACCACAGCACACTGGCAGAAGTTCAGCTGAAGACTAAACATTTGGCTCTGTGACAACAGAACTGCCAAGAGCTGGCAATAAGAGAGTCGCAGGGAAGCAGCAGGCTGCTAAACCCTTTCACATTTTTAATTAGATCCACACACCCATGTCTTTGAGCTATCATAAATATACAGATGACATAGAGAGCATTATTTGGAGTTTAAAAAAAAAGAAAGAAAACTGTATTATGGTATTTCTTGCCTTATTAAAATAATTTACCTACAGCTAGTCTTCAGAAATGAGTGGGGCAAAAGGGTTGTTACATTTAGCTTAGATAAAACATTTTCTGGCTTCAGAGTTTGACTATATACAGGTCCAGAGAATAACAGACACTCATCCTGCAAGAGCATCACCAGAAGAGGGCGTTATTGGCAATAACTGCATCGTGCAGCTTCTGAGGCCAGCCCAGGGATGCATCCAAGTTTCAATTGTCCTGAAGTTTTTATCTTTGTTTCCTATGATGCTGTTTAAAACTATTTTTTTTTTCTGTTTCCTTCTGGGCCAGTATGAACCACTTCCTAAGAATCATTTGCATGCACATGGGCCTTTTATTTTTTTCCAGGACTTCGATGAGATTTTAAATTTCAATTTTTCTTAATCTCTCTCTCTCTCTCTCTCTCTCTCTCTCTCTCTCTCTCTCTCTCTCTCTCTCTCTCTCTCTCTCTTCCTCTCTCTCTCTCTCTCTCCCTCTCCCTCCCTCCCCACTCTCTCTCTGTCTCCCTAGGACAAACACACACACATGCACATGTACACACAAACACACACACACACGTTCATTGTCTAACTGCTCAGACCGCAAACAACCTTGATAGTTAGATCATATCAGCTTCTGATCAGAAGTTGAATGGTAAGGCCTTATTAAAAATGTGTGGTAATAGAATCAGTGCTATCTGGAAGCACAGTGGAAGGGTTAAAAATGGGTAGATAAAGTATATGTTTTCATTATTGTTATTTTAAATATATTCTATCAAGATAGTTGTTATTTCCATCTTCTTTGTTGAAAAACTTCACGACATATCTCCAAAAACCAACTCTAGTTTGAGGAACCTGATGCCAAATGAGAGTAAATGATTTTCTACTCTCTGCCCCTACCCCAGCCTAGGAATTTTCTTTGGTATCTACCCCAGAGTTTTTAATATGCTGTAAGATAGGAATAAAACATTTGGAATGCTGGGAAAGAAAGAGGCCACTCCTATTGTCCTGCCAGAGAGCACAGATTTTATAAATAGACAATATAGCAAACGTTAAAGAAATAGCTATGTTGAGAACCAAATGCACCACATCTATTTCATGCTACCCTTTTATCTTGGATTGTGTTATCTTTGTGCTGCTGGTTCTTTCCAGGAGAACAACTCAAATAAAATACATTAAGGGGGTCCCAATGCTTTGTTCCCCATTTGTTCATCTTCTTATTGTTGTTGCTGGGACTCAAAAATGCCCCACAACTGATTGCTCCAGTTTTCCTTTTATCCAGTAAGAAAACTAGGAGGAATGGGGAAAATGGAAATAATCCTGGCCAATTAAGGAGATGATGGAAGTGTCAAAGCCTGCAATATACATTTCAATGGACACAAAGGATATGAGACCAATGGCAGACTTGGGCATATTTATTCTAAGCTCTTATTTTAGCTATTGAGGATTCTCTTCAATTAAGAGAGGAAAGAGGGTTTGGGATCTCTTTCTCTCTCACACATAAACAGTAGTAGTAGTAGTAGTAGTAGTAGTAGTAGTAGTAGTAGTAGTAGTAGTAGTAGTAGTAGTAGTAATAGTAATGGATGTCATGAAAAGAATTACAGTTTCTACACAACAAATATTTCACCTGAAAATATGTGAATGTGATTTCTGCAGCAGCCTTGCAAAGGCACTGCAGCTCAGAGTGGGAAACACTCCCAGGTAGCTCCACAGTGGTATAATCAGTCTCCAATGGGGAGCAGATTGCTGCTCATTATTAGTTATTTATACAAGAATAAGAAGCTAATTTCCATGAGAGTAAAACAATGTATAATCTTGTTAATGCCCTTCCTCAAGCAAATGGTACCAGGTTTAAGTCAGGAGCATTTCATGAGATGATGGTTATTTGACTCAGAGCAAAGCCACATTGCCTACACCCATGTTTCCACACAATTGGCTTCAAGAATATAGGCACAGCAAATCCGTTCTTCCTTCCTAGGAAATGTGCACGTGTATTTACAACAGTAGAGTCTTTGGTTCATAATTTTTTTAATTATGCTATTAACAATCAGGTTCTCACACTAATTTTTGTTACTCTTTTAGAGCCCCAAATTGAGGGGTGAATTTAACCCTGACTCGTCTTGAACTGTTACATGCTTCTTTTACTCTTGGAGAGAACAAACTTTCACTTGGCAACACCAAACCACAAGTCCTTTTTTGTTTTGCTTTGCATGTTTTTGTATGTGGAGTTCACATACACTTAATAATGGGTATCTGTATAAAACAAACCCAGTTCTGCACATCTACTCTACATATAATGGACAGGCCATGAAGTCTAAAAAAAGAAGAATTTCCTATTAGTGGCAACATTCTACAAATACTATTTGGAGATGGTGTTGTACTAATTACAT
This sequence comes from Pseudocheirus occidentalis, assembly GCA_028646575.1. Classification (NCBI taxonomy): domain Eukaryota; kingdom Metazoa; phylum Chordata; class Mammalia; order Diprotodontia; family Pseudocheiridae; genus Pseudocheirus; species Pseudocheirus occidentalis. Next base: position 2,055,794 of record CM053595.1, on the reverse strand, counting down.
TGAGTCAAAAACACTAAAAAAAGCCTCTTCTGTGAGATCCAAAGAAATGCAAAAGAGATAGTTTAACTTTCCACTAAGGAAAAACAAAACAAAGTAGAGGGGAAAAAATAAAACCAAAAGACTGCAGAGAGTTTTGGCATATATATCATGTGAGATCATGTCCCCCAGGATGGTGGGAAAGAGAAACAAGGGGGAGCAATGACAATGATCTCCTGGGCTGTACCAGCACAGCCTACCCACATTCTTTACACTACTGTGCTTGCAATGTACAGTGGCAGAGACAGTCAACTAAATGATTCTATCACTATATCTTGTATACATACCGTATAGGTAAATTGAGTGATTCCATAGTCCAGTAGGTCTGTTTGATAATGTTTAAAAGATTATGTGATGCTTTTGGTAATCCCAAACTTTTGCCACCAGCAGAGACTAGCTCATTAATATAAATGTTCTCTCAGTAATCTTCTATGGTAAATAACCATTATCTGGGAAACAATTTGAACATTAGAATAAAAATTAAAAGAGCAAAGGAAAGATACAAGTTGGTTAGACAGTTCATCAATCAACAATTATTTACTAAGAACTTAATTAATTGCCAGGCACTGTGCTAAGTGATTTTAGATACAAAAAGGGTCAAAATACTCACACCCTGCACTATGTTATCAAAGAGGATTTGTGTGTGTGTGTATGTGTGTGTGTGTGTGTAAGTAGTAAAAAACATTATCAAAGACGTAACCAAGAAAGGACTTGGAGTGGCCATCTATCAAGAATGTGAGTGGAGTATATTAATGGTTCTTTGGTACAGCCAAGATAAAGCAACTATCAGATCTTTAGAGTTTCCCTAGAGAGAATTAATGGGAAATCATGAACATGTGTAGCATATGATGAAAAATCATGGAACGATTATGCTTTGAACTGGCAGAAGTATACTGAAACATAGATTCACCAAAATCCGATATAGCAAAGTACTCCACCTTCGAGGTCCTATTGGAAATGATCAACTGCATTTGCCTTAGGTATCTGAACTTCAGCACATCCAAAACAGAACCCATTACCTTTTCCCACAGACATCCGCTGGTGATTTTTAAACAGGGGGGTAACATTGTCAGATCTGTACTTTAGAAATATTACTTTGGTAGCTGTGTGTATATGAGCATGGACTCAAAGGGCAGAGACTGAAGGCCACAACATCGATTGGCAAGTTACACAAATGCTCCAGAAGAGAAATGATTTAGGCCTGAACTAAAATGGTGACTATAGGAGGGGAGAAAAGTGACACATTCATTTTTCATTCTCACATTTTAGAATCCTAATATATATCCTTCTAATATACAACTATATATGTATGCATGTATAAACACACACATACACATATGTATATGTCCTTCCAATATATTAATATGTGCATACATGCATGTAGATGTACATATACACATACACATATGCATACATCCTTCTAATATATAAATATGTGCATATGCATGTTATGTATATGTGCGTATGTTTTCTACTAATATGTAATCATCTCATTCCCTGTGATAAAATGTAAGATTTATAAAATCCAGGATTGTTTTGCTTTGTGATTATACGCCCAGTGCCTGGTGCTTAATACTTAATGACCCAATTATTAAGCAATATTTTTAAGCATATACATACATTAAAATATTTAGGTAGAATTTTAAAACAATGACTATCAGGTGCACCTACCCACACCCTTGAAAGATGGCAAGTCTACAGCCAGTAGACCCAACCCTCCTGAGCAACAATCTAGGCTTACATACTAGTTGTGTAGCTTTGGGCAAGTCATATAACCTTTATATGAGGTAGTGTTCTTGTTATATTTTCTCTTGTACTCCCAAGAATCAAAATGCTCTTTCTCTCCACTGCTAATTCAGGCATTCTTATTCACTCACTCCTTCTCTCTCCATATTACCCAGTAGCTACTACTCTTTTAAAGTTCTTTCCAAATTGTTACCCAATACAGGTATCCTGGAGAGCATTAACTACTGGGCCCTAGGTGATTTTCCCATATTTATCAACGAGTTTAGTATTTCAATCATCGACTTTCTCTCTAATCAAATTCCTGTTTTTACATTAGGAGACTTCTACAAAATCAATAACATTGCTTCAAATGCACTAAGTTCTCAATTCCTCAATATAATTATTTCCTTTGACCTACTCCTCTAATCCAACTGAAACTACATAGAGATGAACACAACTTAGATTTTTCCACAAGCCATAAATATCCTGTTTTCATGTTTTGAACTCCAACATTCTTTTACCTGATCATGCTCTCTTATTTATTTTTTCCATGCCTTTTGATTCCTAACCTTATTGTTCATCTTCACCTAAAGCTCAGCCTTCAGTACTTTCCCAAGCCATTATGTTATCATTGGCCACACTCTTCACTCTTCCCAATTTTGATTCCCATGGTGAACTATTTCAACTGTATAGTATCCTCACCTATCAACTCACTAGTCTCCTTGTTTTGTTATTGATCTCACATTGGTAAATATCGAATCTGGATTACTCCCATCATCTGTCTAGGTACACTGCAAATTTATTTTATCTACTCTCAACTGGGTTCTCATAGCTGCAGCACAATCCTTCTACTCACCTCTGACTCAATCCTGTCACTAATCTCCATAGTGGTTATTTCAAACCTGTTTGTCTAGAGTATCACACAGAACTCTCTACCCCCTAAGTGCTCAGTTAAGGAATTTGCTTGATATGTCATGAAAAAGAAAAAGAAAAACAATGAGATCTTCTGACTAGAGCCCTTTCTTCTCCCTTCTTTCATTCATTACATCCTTCTGAAATCACCTCCCACTATCTTCACTCAAGTTTCTTGACCCCTCTCCTTTACATGGTCAAGGACAACTCCTTTACATGGAGCCTTGACTCTAGTCTTTTCATAGTTCTGCAAGCAAATTAAACAGCACTAGCATCTCCTCTCTCTCTAATCCCCAATCTTTCCTGATGTACTAATTGTTTCCCTGCCACCTAATAAACATTAACTGTCCCACAAGACCAAAGTGGGAGAGGAGAGAATGTTTCCTCAATTCATGGGGATGTGTTTGTACTTCTACTTTTTCTATATCTTCTTAACAACTACCCTTTTGTTAAAGCTGACTGAAGTTATTTTTTTTTCAATAATATCAACAGATCAGGTTTTGTAGTATTGTAATTATTAGCAATGTTATTTGAGAATGTGATATATAAGATGGAAGCTTGAGCCTATTACATTAGAAAAATATCACTATCACTTCATTGGGTTAGTAAATTAAGTCCAAAGTTTTACTACATGAATTAATTGCCAAAAAATTGAATTTGTGAAGATCAGTGTGCATTCATTAGGGTGTGGATGAAGGAATTATTTTTTTTAATTTTATAACCAACATTTTTTGAATTATTAATTATGAAGAACATTATTTTTATGCATCAGGCTAAAGAACTTAAGAAGCAACCAGTTTGTACACTGAATAGTGTGCCATGCAGGGAATCAGGGAAAGATGTCTTCCAGAGTTCAAATCTGGCCCCTGACACTTACACACTGTGTGACCCTGGAAAAGCCATTTAACCCTACTTATCTTACTTTTCTCATCTGTAAAATGAGCTGGAGAAGGAGATGGCTAACCACTCTAGAATATTTGCAAAGAAAATACCAAAAGAAAGGGGCAGAACCAAGATGGTGGAAGATGAAGAAAAAAAACAAAAGAGGAACTTCCTTGAGCTCATGACCAATCACCTCTTATACCTGTAAAAAAAATTACTATAGACAAATTTTATAGTTATAGAACCCACAAAATGACAGAATGAAATACTCTTCCAGCTGAAGTCAGCCTGGCAAGCCAAAAGGAAGTATGTATCATACTGGGACAGGAGCAGAGTACATTCCTACTTGGGCCATGCTGGCATGGACTGGCAACACAGACCCCCCAGGAGCAGACCTCAAGGGACTGAATCACTGACAACTGTGACAGTTTTCAGATTTCTCAACCCATACATGCCAAAGAGAACATAAAAGGCCAGTGCCTAATCTCTTTTGGACCTGAGTGATAGAAGAGCAGGGTTTGGTCCCTGCCCCTGTGGCAGAAGAGCAGCCATGGGTGCAGCAGCTGGGTACCTGCTTCCTGAGTTGCAAGCCTACAGATGATGGGGGGATCAAGTAGCTGATCAGAGGGCAATTGCAATAATCTCTTTGATGGTGGTGAGGCAGGATTGACTTTCTTTGCCCTGCTTGCATTTGGGCTGCAGACTTTGATGAAGGTACTTGAGTGAGGAAGAGTGTTGACATGATAGAGCTTCTGGCAGCTGTGAAGAAGGAGTCCTCCTCACAGTTCTGAGGTGAGTGTCTAGAAGTAGTTCTGACAACAGCTGTGCAAAACCCTAGGAATTTGGGACACAGCACTCTCCACTCTGGAAGCAGACTTCTACTGTGGCAAAGACCTCAAAAGTCAAGTAATTGTCTGGGAAAATAAGCAAAGAGAGGAAAATTAATCAAACTGTAGACTCCTTCTTTAGTGACAAAGAAGATCAAAACATAAAACCAGAAGAAGATAACAAAGTAAGAAAATTAAAAAAAATGAAGTGGTTGCAGGCCATGAAGGAGATCAAAAAGGAGTTTGAAAGTTAAGTAAGAAAAATAGAGGAAAAATTGCAAAAAGAAATGAGAGTGATGCAAGCAAATAATGAAAATGGGTCAGCAGCTTGCTAGAGACCCCCCAAAATACTGAAGAAAATATTATCTTAAAAAATAAACCAACTCAAATGGCAAAAGAAGTTAAAAAAATTAATGAGGAGAAGAATGCCTTAAAAAAACAGATTTGACCAAATGGAAAAAAGAAGTCCAAAAGCTCACCGAAGAAAATAATTCCTTCAGAATTAGAGTAGAGCAAATAGAAGCTAATGACTTTATGAGAAATCCAGATATTATAAAACAAATCTAAAAGAATGGGAAAAAAATGAAGACAATGTAAAATATCTCACAGAGAAAAAAACTAACCTGAAAAATATGTCCAGGAGAGATAATTTTAAAAATTATTGGACTATCCAAAAGTCATGATCAAGAAAAGAACCTAAGAGCCAAGATGGTGGTGTAGAAGCAGCAAAGTTTTGCAGCTCCCCCACAGCCACCTTAAATACACATAAAATACGACTCTAAACAAATTTTAGGGCTCCAAAACCCACAAAAATACAGAAAACACATCTCTCGCTGAAGGCAGCTTGGCAGGAGGGGCTCAACGTGACAGGCATGGAGCAAAGGTCAGCCCAGCCCAAAAACCATGGCCTGGCCCCACGGTGGTCAGGAAAAGCTGCAACTGGAGACTACAGGAGAAAGGACTGGCAACACCTGGGGCAACCTTCACATCTATCAAAGCAGGAAAAATAAAGCTAAGAAAAAGGCCAGTGGAATTCTGTCACGAAAGGCTAAAAAGTGAATCTGAACGAATTTAAGAGTGACAGAATCCATTGTGAGACTGAGCAGGGAAGATTCCCAGCCCAGGAAAGTATCTACTCAGGTTGGGTTAAGGAGAACACTGAACACAAGGGAGCCACACCAACGTAGAGCTGAGAGCAGAGTACAGCAGACAGAGAAGAAGCCCCATCCAGCCAGCAGACTCACCCATCTGGGCCATCTCACCACAGGATAGAGGATCATCATATCAGGTAGGAAAAAACTTGGAGCCAACAGCAGAGTCAGTAGCTCTCCCTGGGGCAACCTGGATGTTTAAAATTATACACTCATACTTCCAGAAGCCAAGATGGAGGAATAAAGTTTAATGGCTCTGATTCCCCCTCCCTAACCCAGAGAAGTCTGGAGTTAAATGTCCCACCCAGAGTAAAATCTTGAATTATTGGAAACAGCCTCAGGCTTGGGCATGGCTGAGAGAAGGGGAAAGAAGAGAGTACAGAGTCTAAGCCCAGTAGGGTGGAACCAGCAAGCCCTACAAAGAAAAGCCCAGGTGTTTAGCACGACCAGGCCAATCAGCAAACAACAGCTCTGCCTCTGGCCTTCAGCTGTAGCTGGCTCTGAGCCTGCCTGAGCTGTACCTCAGAGACACAGACACAGAAACCTGATGGAACTAGACCACTCTCACCTCCACAAGTAACTCTGTAACCCTCAGCTTAACTCAGGGGAATTCTTGAGAGTCTTGGTCTTGGCCTCAGGCTACACACTAAGAGCTTACACCTACCTAGCCCCTAGCTCCCAGCCTGAGAAGCTCAAGACTCCGCCCCCCCCCAAAGCAGATATCTACTCCAAAAAT